>JANAVB010028054.1:0-66503 GCA_029216955.1 Iris pallida
GAGAGGAACTCAACGGTATGTCCAGTTTTGAATTCTGATGAGCCGTGTACAAATTCGCCCGTTTGAGTGGGTCGCGGGCCCGCCAATAAGGGGTTCCGATTCTACCTTCTCAGAATTGAACCAAACTTGGCACAAAGGAGCAGAATTTCGATCCGGACCTGTTGGCACAAGTTTCGTCTCGAATCGAAGATTGTACACGAAGTTATGGGCAAGTTTGTAAAACGCAGATACGGGGGTATCTCGACGGATACTATTGAATTCGTCGCGCACACGCAACGAAACTGAGTTCCGTTAGTTCCCACACGTCCGTAACTCCATACCCGCCTTTCGATGTGTATAGTGCGCGACCACGTCGCCCGATTTGTCGGGGCGCACGTCATATCGGGAAAGATTTTCTGAAATTTACTATTTTGAAAACAGTTTTTCGCATAAGTTTAACATAGATTTAATTCTTGCACAGAAATTGAAATACCGATCTACCAGTTGCGTTTTAGTCGTGGTTATGTTGTCTTCACACGTGTTCAATTAGTTTTACAAAACTGTTGAAGAATCGCCAAGAATTTGGCTTCCAATTATGGGTTTGGGACTGCCCTCTATACTGTTTTTCTGCGAGTTTTCTCGGGAAATTTGAATCAATCTCCTGGGAAACCTAGTCGAGTACTCTCCAATCCAGTTGAAGGGACTCCTAGATGGTTATATTGGTTATCCTTTGGTAGTTACGGTACAAGAATTGGCTAAGCACGGAGGAAGAAATACTGGGTTGAAGACAGTACCTTACGGTTGATCAAAAATAGGGCTTCCTCTGTTTCCTCGCGAACGCGACTCCGGCGATGTCTCCGGTCGACGACGGCGGTTCGCCGGCTGCTAGGGTGTGCACGGAGAGGTTGGCAGCCTTGGGATCGAGGGGTATTGGATTACGAGAGAGGGAGTTAGGGTTTCGGTTAGTCGAGCGATTTATATATGCCGCCGCTGACTCTTAATTCGAATGGGAATACTAGTATGGGGGAGGGGCTCGGGTGAATGCATTGCAGCAACTGCTGCTAACCTTACTAGTTTTTTAGGGGGTCCCGGGTTGAGGTGGACCGGTCCCACGTGGGCTGGTCCCCTCCCCTTTATTTTTTATTTTTATTTAACAATTTATATATATATATATATATATATATATATATATATATATATATATATATATATATATTTTAAGCATGCAAAAAATTCCTCAAAAATTACAAATACATTCCTAAAATCCTAGATTCTATTATTCCTTATTTAATAGTAATACTAACATGCACACATATAATATATACACACATGCATTTATTTATACTAATAAGCTAGTAACAATAAATTCATAATTAATAAATGTATAACAAATTTAATTAATTTATAAAAATCAATTAAAAATTATGGGGGTTTACACATACTGATAATAGGTAACAGGTTTGATTTGCAAGTGTCTATTGTTACAGCAGATGGAGTTCCTAAAAGTATTTTAAGTGCCTCTCGGCGGAATCTTTTAATGAAACTCTCTGTGGATTCATTGTGTCTTTGTTTAATCTTGATGAGTGCAGACATTGTCATGTCGTTGACTCCCTCATAAAACCATTCCAAGAACATTTGCTTAAAACCAGCAAAAGAAGTTATGTAGCCATCAGACAAGCTACGGTACCAGTCGTATGCAGCACCGGCTAAACAAACGACGAACACTCTGGTAAGGAGAGCATCATTTGGCTGCAATTGGTCAATCATCACTTCAAAATGATTGATATACAAACATGGAGAAGTACTGCCATCAAACAGCATAATGGTTGGATGCTTGTATTTAGGAGGAAATTGAACCTCCTTCCATTCTGCAGAATAGGGTTATTTTATCCCAAGTCTTTGTAGGCCATCCTTCTGCTTGAAGGCCTCAAACTGAGTGCGTAAGAGTTTTACAGCCTCATTAGCATCTCCTGATGTTTGGAAATTAGTAGGCTGATTTGAATTGTTAGGAGGAGGACAGCTTGGTAATTACCATCCCCAGCACCAAACTGACTGGTAGCAACTTGGACTGGTACAGAAGCAACCTGAGGAGGCGGAACCCCCAGACTAACATTAACCGGTATTGAAGATGCTATGTGCTCGGGATTAGTAGCAGGACTTATAACCGGTGGCACTGTATATTGAGCCATGATTATAGTGTGCATACTTGCGACCATTTCAACCATGGTCTTCAGTTTATCCTCTAGTGCAGTAATTCGTTGCTCTTGATTGGCTGAACTAGAAGCATCTTGGTCTTCTGTAACGACATATGCTGTCAGTTCTCTTGCCATTATTGACGAGATAGTTTGTTCAGAACTTTCACTATCTACATCAAAGTCAGACAAAGAATCTTCTCCCAGATGAGTAATGGGAAGATCTTCCTGATTGAATGTAAACCCCCATAATTTATAATTAATTTTTTTATAATTTAATTATTATGCATTTCATTATCTATGGATTTATTTACTACTAGTTTATTAGTATAATTAATGTATGTGTGCATATATATACTATTATATGTGTGCATGTTCGTATTTCTATTTAATAAGGAATATAACTAAATCTAGGATTTTAGGAATTTATTATAATTTTTGTGATAATTTTTCTAGCTAAAAGGAAGATATATATATATATATATATATATATATATATATATATATATATATATATATATATATATATATATATATATATATATTTATTTATTTATATATATATATATATATATATATATATATATAAATAAATAAATAAATATATATATATTTATATATATATATATATATATATATATATATATATATAAATATATATATATATATATATATATATATATATATATATATATATATATATATATATATATATATATATATATATATATATATATATACTTAACTTTTCGGATAAAGAAAAGAAAAGAAAAAAAGAAAAAAAAAAGAAAGAGAGCTGCAGCTGCTCACTTAAGTGAGCGGGCCCACCCTGCGTCAGCAGCAGAGCAAACCCCCCCCCCCCCCTCGTGCGCGAGTCAGTAAGGATTTGTGGGAATTTGAGAAATCCGAAACCCATTAGTATTAGGTTTGGCTGCAACTTGTTATATATATAACTTTTTCCACAAACCTCAAAATCCTAAACTTCCAAATGAAAGTTGCGTCTGATCATACCCTCTTCTCCTACGAGTTCAGTTCACCAGCGATAGAGTTTTGGGCGCGATGAACGGAGCATCGGAAGTCAGCCCCGCGTCACCCACGGAGCAGTTTTCCCACTCAAGGTACCCTACTTCCCTACGACGTAACTTTTACTCGTAGCACCGATTTTCGATCCGTAAGATTTTCTGGAAAGTAGACTTGACCCTCTTCGAGATCCTACAGGTGGATTTTGAAACAACCCATCGACTTGCTCGAAAAATCGAGACGAAGTTGAAAAAAAACCTGTTTTCTGTAATACTAAAAACTGTTGTAAAATGACAACTTGTCGGCCAATTTTCTTGCTGTGCAGTAATGAATTGTAGAAACTAATTGAAAATAGTAAAAGATAACATAACCGAGATCGCAATGCATCTTCTGGACCGTCGTTTCGATTAACGTATAAAAAGTAAATTGATGTTGAAGTTGAGAAAAAACCTGTGTTAATTTATATAAAATTTTTTAAATTTTCTCGATACGGCGTGCGCCCCGACAAATCGGGCGACGTGGTCGTGCGCTATACACATCAAAAGGCGTGTATGGACATTGCCGACATGTGGGAACTAACGGAACTCAGTTTCGTCGTGTGTGCACGACGAAATCAGTCCGTATCCGTCGAGATACCCCCGTATCGCCAATTTGCAAACTTTGCCCTAACTTTGTGTACAGTCGTCGATTCGAAACGAAACTTGTGCCAACAGGTTCGAATCGAAATTCTGGTGTGTGCCAAGTTTGGTTCGATTCTGAGAAGGTCGAATCGGAACCCTTTTTGGCGGTCCCGTGACCCACTCAAACGGGCGATTTTGTACACGGCTCATCGGAATCCAAAACTGGACATACCGTTGAGTTCCTCTCCTCAAAATGAATTCGTAGACATGTAGTTTAACGACTTTAGAGACCATAGACTTTGGAACATATTTTGGTGCAAAGCGGGTCCAACGGCGGACATCGTTTTAACCCAAAATTGCGATTTTGCCCCTGTTCCAGAATTAGACTTTTAGACAGGCGTTTACTAGGTATATCTTTTACACCGAGTACGTTTTTGATATTTGTTTCAGCATCCAGGGTTATTTGGAGATTGTGACGTTTTTTGGCTGACATTGTGATTACCTGGACCTGCCACTTTGCACCATCAGGCAAGATACCTTGCCACTTTACTCTGTGATTATTATATTCTTATTTTCAGTTGTTATTTTCAGCATTTCTTATTTCTTAACATTTAAACTGTGTGACCAAGTCACACTTGGGTGCAAGCGACTCTATCGGTCGTTTTTCACGCTTTTATTTATTTCTCTTATATTGACTTAGTCTAGCGACCTTCCATTGATGATGAGGTATTGGTATATCTCATACGGCCTTCACACTTGCTTTACAACGTGTTGTGAGTCACATATAGGATACATACCTGCATAGTCGGCTGGCCACCGATACGTACGGAGCGTGCGACGGATAGGTGTGACTGCTAATAGAATTGCATGTTAGAAGACTTGGAGGTTACTAGAGGTTCATATCAGTCATGGTGATGATGATACTAGGCATTAGGTGGGGAGAACAATACCTGACGTATGGGCTTCTTTGCACTTTCCTGATTACCTGTGCACTCCTCCGGAGACGCACGCTCCAGGCGCCCTCTGACGTTTCCTAGAGCGTTATGGACGTAGCCCCTTGCACATGGTGCCCTCTGACGCTTCCAGAGCGTTATGGACGTAGGCCCCTGGTGCCCTTTACGGGAACTATGTCGATCCCATTTACCGCCAGGGCTCATGCGTCGAAGGATTGTATCTCAACTGCATATTCACAGTAGAATGGTCCGGAGCCCGATTGCATGCATACCTTTTTCTCTTATTATATTATCACAGTTTATATGGCATGGTGTTTTCTTGTATCTTGCTACGTCCCTCTGAGGACCTGGTTATCTCTCCAGGGATAGACGATTTTTCACAGGTGTACGGAGCGGGGTTGGAGCTATCCTACATCGATGACGAGGCAGTTCCTACTGATTTTGAGTCTATTTTTTATTTGAGACATTAGTGGACATTATTTTTACATCTCTTTTCTTTCTATTTTGCGGAGGTTGGACTCCGATCTTGTGATACTATTTTTAAAGCTGTTTGGAGTGAGCATGTTCACCCGTCTATCTTTTGATACTCTTACTTATTTATTTGGACTCTATTATCTTCTGTGTTGAGCTGTGATGAGATTAGATTATATATTTCTGGCCTGTGATTTTTTTATTTACAGCTTATGTGCATATATGAGAATTCTATATATTGGAGTATTTTTCGTACATGTGCAGCTGGCATGTTCACGTCCTTGGTCCTATGTATTTTGGGACTGGGGCGTTACATATTTTTATGGTGGCCCATGCAGGTCTACGATAATATTATTGGGTTACATGACTGTACCCAACAAGCCTGCATATAGGAATAGGAATATCTCATCAAGAACTACTACTACCTCTTGACTTCCAATCTTTTCGAAACTTCCTTGATTATTTAATATACCACATATCTAATCCTTCCTAATATCAACTTATCTTCCTCGTGCCAACAGTATGCATTTAAGAAGCGGACGCACTTCTGCCTTGGCCCTCACATGTGGTGATGAGGCTACTCCGGAGGGACAGAATCCTCCTATGACTCCAGTGACACCATACTAGCCAGGACAGTCACAGCCTACTACGACACCGACGACAGAGTACCCAGAGATCGCAGCACCCTCAGGCAGCCAGGCTGGACAGACCACTACCATGCCACCGGACGGAAATGTACCACTGCCACCACCACCACCATTCCTTCAGCAGTTTCTTCCACAGTCGGGACCTCAGATGCTCCACCACCGACTGATGGGAGCCCTACTTCTCAGTTTATGTACGCCATAATACAGGCTCAGTGGCAGCAGACTGAGCTGATGAGACAGACAATAATGGAAGCATTTGCTAGACCTCCACCACCACCTCCAGTACCAGCACCAGCACCGGCTCTGCATCCCTATGAAGGCTCTATCAAGAATTTCACAGATATGAACCCCAAGGCCTTTAGAGGAACGGAGAAGCCATTAGAGGTGTCACAGTGGCTTATTAGTACAGAGAAGCTACTGAAGGCATCCCAGTTGCCAGCTCGAGGTTGGATGACAGCAGTGAACCTACTGTTAGAAGATAATGCTCACCACTGGTGGAAGGCGAAAGAGAGACGATTAGGCACTGGGATCACCTGGAAGCAGTTCTATGATGCATTTTATGAGAGATTCTTCCCTATTCATGTTCGAGATGGTCTCTATGACCAGTTCCTTCATCTGAAGTAAGGGAATATGACAGTTGATAAGTATGACTCAGAGTTCAATCGCTTGAGTCGATTTGGTGCAGGATTGATTCCGACGGAGTTAGAGAAGGCAAGGAGATTTCTCCAGGGGATTGCACCAGAGCTCAAGTCTTATACGACTACCCAGTCTCGAGTCTCCCATTCAGCTGTCCTGGAAGAAGCTCGTGCTCAGGAGATTCTTCGCAAGGAGCAGCAGCAGACCTCGAGACGTCATACACCAGCAGTTATACCAGCCCGAGCTACTCAGAGTGGACCTATTAGGAGGGCCACAGGACAGTTCCAGCAGAGGTCCTCACCTTATCAGAAGCCTGTTTGCCATTACTGCGGAAAGCAAGGACATCTCCAGAACGACTGCAGGACTCGCCTTGGATTATGCTTGAGATGTGGATACAATCAGCACATGCTTAAGGACTGCCCGAAGCAACATGCGATAGTACATGCTCGGCAGAACTCGAGGCCTACAGCCCCAGCTTTTCCAGTACCACGGCCTGTAGCAGGAGCACCTCGTCCACCATTACCTCCTCAAGGCGTACAGTACAACAAGGCCAGAGCTCAGGGCCCAGAACAGAATTATGGGTAGGTATTCTCACTTGCTGTTGAGGATATAGAGACAGAGACAGAGGTTATAGCAGGTATGGTTTTAGTTGCATATTTTTCTGCTATTATATTATTTGATACTGGAGCCACACATTCATTTATAGCCACTAGTTTTGCCACTAGACACAGCATTCCCATCACACCCTTAGCTAAGAATGTTAAAATCCTCACTGGAGGAGGAGTTGTACATGTTAGTGGTGTTTGTAGACTTTGTCCTGTAGTGATAAGTGGCAGAGAGATGATGGCACGAATTCTTGTATTCTATATGCCGACATTTGATGTGGTTCTCGGAATGGACTGGTTGAGCCAGCATTTCGCTCTCATAGACTGCCATAGGAGCAGTATTATCTTTAGACCACCGAATACGATAGAGTTTGAGTTCACCAAAGAAGACGGAGAGAGTTGTGATGCACCCGCATCGGGGACTCATATGATGATGCATGACACCCCTCAGCACCCTATCATCACCAAGTACGAGGATGTATTCCTCGAGGAATTGCCAGGATGTATTCCCCATAGAGATAGATTATGCCTTAGCAACAGAGGCAGATTGCGCCTGAGCAACAGCAAATGTAGAAGACTTAGGAGTCCACACAGATTTGTTCTTGGTGATAGCCACAGTGCGCTTGTTGCTCTTCTTGTTTGTCATATCTTTATAGGCTGTTTGGTTAACTTGAACAACCAGAGTCTTCTGCGTCTTGCCGATCGACACAGTAATACATTGAGTTGTCACCTTCACATCGGAGAAGAAAGTCGTACCCAGCAGGGTCGCCATTTTGTTTGCAAAATCAAAAAGTTTATAACAATCTTACAAAAAGGGTACAAAAGTACAATTAAATTCTAGGGAAGTACAACTGTAGGAATCTGATCAGAAGACGATCACTTTATCCCTTGGACTATGTGAACTTGAAGACTAGAGCCTCTGAAGAATGCAGCAACAATTTGCAAGAGTACTTGATCTCTGTCCCTTTGATAATGATTGGAAACTCTATTTATAGAGTTATGGAAATAACTGTTTTAGTAGTTATTCTGATGTGCGCGAGGCTGAACTGCGCCACTTTGGGTTGCGCCAACCTTATGTTGTGCCAACTTTCATTCATTTACACAGTCGTGTAATAACTGTATTTAGACTCGTGGCATCATATGATTGAGATGCGCATGGTCGTGTACAGAGTAGTGGACACATTTTGAGAGATTAGTGGCATGTGAGCCACGTCATCCTGCTTTAGAATATAAGTTGTCTCAACTTTATCAAGTTGCATGAGCTTCAGTCAACAAGTCAAGCTGCATCTGATTGGGTTGCGCCTAGACACAACTCAGTGCATAGGCACGTGGCAACTTTTGAAAGGTATGAGAAGAATTTAATCAGATTGTGCCTAGGCGCAACAAAGAATTTTATTCAGATTGCGCCTATACGCAACTTACAGGGTGTACAGAGATTTTACTCGGATTGCGCCTAGGCACAACTTGTAGGATGTGCAGGACAGATGTCAACCAAATCTTTTTGAGCGACACGATTTTAGGGATTCGAAGAGATTTTCTTTATTTATTGTGCTGTCAGCTGTCAGTGTTGTCATGTAATGATGACAGTTATTGTCAAACGCCACGTAGGTTTGGGCGCAATGTGATTTGGGCGTAGTCCGATATTAGGCACAACCTAATCAGCGGCGCAGTTTGATCTTTTAAGCTTCAAAACAGTGGCACAACTCAATTTCTGGGGCACAACTTAATTGCTGAATAGTAAAAATATGGCGCAACTTGATTTTTAGGTTCTACAATGTGCCTCGAATGAATGAACTGTTGCCATGCTTAATAAGAAAAGAAAAGAGAATGTTTACATGTTCTTGAATAGTGTATGACTATCAAGAGTAGAGTTCATGCTTGTTGATATTGTGCTTTGCTCAAATAAAAATTGTTCATTATCCCTTGATTGTTGCTATAAAAAGACAGAGATGTATAAAGATGGCACATTATGCAAAAGAGATGATACGCGACTTGTCCGTATAGAGAAAAGAGTAGATCTACTGGCTTGATTGTATGAAAAAGAAGAGATGAAAATGTTTACAAGTTATTAGATTGATGCATAATAGTTTTATCTGATAGCTGCATTTGCATTGGTCCTGGACAACTTGTGCACAAGTATAGAGATCCTTACGACCGGGTTTGGGGCACCGGTGCCGCTCGGCCTAGGGGGATAAGCGTTATGCCCTGAGGTAAAAGAGACCTCACGGTGTATAGAGAGAGTGTCGACTAGCGACGAGCTGAACCCAAGAGTCATATCGGCTAATCATGGGTTTCCCATGGACCATCATATAGATAAGTGTCGATTGATGAAGAGATGAACCCTGAGCCACAGCTGCTATTATCTGCGTTATCAGTACAAGCTGACCCGGAGAGTCATAACTACTGGTCTACGCATATATATTAGTGCAGAGCTGAGCCTTACGTTACAGCTGCCAATCGGGTTGCATGAGTCGGTAAAGATTTTGTTAAGAGCTAACAATGCAGAGATGAACAGGAAACAATGTTGGTTTTATCATGTTTATGCTAATCCTTGTCTTGTGCAGGGATGGACGGTCGGCTATGGTAAGAATTACTGAAAAAATGATATATATATATATATATATATATTGCTTGAGTTTTCTATATGAATTGCTTGCATAGATTAATCTGTTGCGAAGAAATGCTATGTTCCACTAAAGAAAAGATATGATATAGTGCTTATAATTGTCCCTAAGAGTTGCTTGAATAGAGAAATTATATGGTTCATAAAACATGCTGCGCACTGCACATGAAATGAATAGTCTTTGTGTTTGAAATGAATAGTCCCTTGTATGCTTGAAATGAGATGTAAAAAAATAAACTGTGGCTTTTCAAAGATGTTTTCAAAAGAGACGTAAACTGACTCTGTATGCATGGAAAGAACATAGGTAAAAGTAGCAAGATCACATCACAAGAAATATTTTTTCACTAAATGAACAGTGATCGTTTCAGAAGAATGTAGCCCTTTGTTCATAATTCACCATTATGCTGATATATTTACCCACCATCAGTCTGCATGCAGGTGCAATATGCATCGAGAAGGATAGTTCGAAGCGATAGCCCGTGCCTCATCCTCAGGAGCCAGAAATCAGAAGAGATACCAAGAGAATGACATCTGTTGCAAGAGTGAGCTTTGTATATAAATGGATGTAATGTATGGAATGGGATCATTGTAATATGTAAAGTTCTGAGAGAATGTAAGCTTTGTATCAGAGAGAATTGAGAGCTTGTAATCTGTTCAAATGAAATCAATAAAGAAAATTATTTCTTGCTACCATTGTGTTTAATACATGTATTTTGAAATATGTCAGCTGGTGCTTCAATTATCTGTAATACGTTCCACTATGCATTGTCAATCATGTCTATCTTTTCTTTCTTCAGGTCTTGGCCTTTTGCAAGCGCAACTTAGGCTTGCACGGTATCACGCCTTAGCGAGGACGGTCGTTCTCAAAGAGTCCGAAGCGAGGACGAAAGGACTCTGCGGGATCGGGGCGTGACAAAATCGGGCGACGTGTCACAACCCATGAGCATCAAAAGATGCGTATGGATATTTTTGATGTGTGAGATTCAACGAAACTCAATTTCGTTGTGCCTGCGCGACAAAATCGAGGAGTATCCGTCGAGATACCCCGTATTGGCCGCTTTGCAAACTAGCCTATAATATCGTGCACATTCCTCATCTCGAGACAAAACTTATGCCAACAGGACCATATCATATTTCTGGTCCTGTATGCCAAGTTTGGTCCAATTTTGAAAAGGTCGATCGGAACACCCTTTTGGCGGGCCCTCGACCCGATCCAACGGCCGAATTCGTGGACGACCCACCGAAATCCAGCTTTGGACATACGATTGGGTTTGTATCGTCAAATCGAACCCGTAGACATATAGTTTGATGAATTTAGATACAATAGATACTGACACATTTTTCGGTGTAAAATAGGTCTAATGGTGGACATCATTTTGACCCGAAATTATGATTTTGCCTTTGTGTCCAGAATTAGACTTTTGTGTAGGCATTCTTAGACATTTATTTTATACCAAACGTATTGGTGATGTCTGTTTCAGCATCTGGAGAATGTTGCACAAGTTTGCCTTTGTCACGACCCGTACCTACTGTGAGGGTACGAGTACGTAACAACGCCCAGCCTACGCCGTAGTGTCGGCGGTAGAACGCTGTTCTAGGTGATGAACAATAACTAACACAATATGAAATACTCTCCAAAAGGAGGCCAATCATAGAAAGTACAACTCAATCACAATCTAGAGGTAGAATATATTACGATGGAATAGATAAGGTAATCCTCAAAACTGAGGTACAACATAAATGAAATAAATCAAAGTTAACAAATACTATTCTCCGCATCTCCATAACAATAAAACTCTGAAATCAAAGACAACTACTAACATGAAAAGGAGAACAACCTAGACTATATAAACTATGCATGGGTATCATCCTTAGCAGCTGCCTGAACCTCCCCAGGGGTCCAGGTCGCGAGTGTCATCTAGGCAAGCTCCATAGTAAGGGGTACAGGGTTCCTCATCATCCTCTGTAAAATTTTCAACAGGTCCAGTCAGGACAGGAGCGAGCATAATACATCTCACGCAGATCATAATAGGTTAGAAAATATAAACATGTAAGAGAGTACGATACATAAAAGTGAAAGAAAGTACATGATGTAAATTAAGAGAGAACTGTTATAGAAATATCTACTATAAGTAGAGAGCTACCAGTGACTAGTGATTTAGCGTACAAAGTCGACATGTGAACGGCTGAATTTGCACATGAATATACTAAAGAGGCGCACATGGTTATACTACTTTGAAATTGTTCACATGACTATTTATACACCCCCATACCCCAATCAATACACAAGGATCCAGACAAGTTATGTTTTTCACATAAAAGCCCATAGATGGGTGTACATGAAGTATACATGAGGGCTCAGAACTTAGTGCACATAAATTCCACATGAAGGCCCATGAAGGGTACACATGAAGTATAGGTTATACATGAAATACACGAGAAACATGACCGAACATGAGAGCACATGAGAGTACACGAGCGAGCATGAACGAGCATGAAGCACATGAGAAACATGAATAACATGAGAGCGAAGAATACATGATGTACATGAAACACACGACATGATGTATCCAATGCTCCCGAGGAGGATAACATCTCAATATAGGGACCCATATAGTACCAATCCGTGATAATATCGTGACAGCATCAAATAAGATAAACTAGAGCAGGAATATAATCCTAAGCAAGTTATGAAATGATCAGAGAATGTATTCGTCTGGTATCTGAATATCTGAAGTAAATGTACTGTCCGAGATGAGGTACCTGACTCCTAGCTAGAGCAACACAAGTCAAGATGTATACAGGGGATGATAATTGAAATGTACAATGCATCTGCATGCTTTCTAGGTCAAACTAGACTAGAGTCAACACTTGGTAAACTCCGGTCAACTATACTAGTCAAGGCTAGGCCAACTAGGTCAAACTTAACCCATCAAGTCTTACTAGGCCTGAAAACGACTATCCTAGCAAGCACACATCAATCCCAAGGCTATACAAGCCAACACAAACCACACATCAAAGGCACATTACATTTAGCTATTAATGATGAATTCATATATACATATATGTATAGGCTTACATATATATATATATATATACATATATATATATATATATATATATATACATATATATATATATATATATATATATATATATATATACAACATTACACATACAATATGTAAATAGAGAGATAGAGAAAAACTAGCATGTAAGGGCCTATGTGGTTGGTGTGTGTGTACATAGTTGTGGACATGAAAGGGTATCAAAATACTAACTATTCTATACATGGCATGTAGGTTAAATTATCTACATTACAACATCTAATTGTACTTAACATGCATGGCTAACAAAGTATACATCTATATTAGGCATAAATCATACATTCCTTGTATGCATACTTGCATACATACAAGTCATACAATAGGCATACTTACATACATATTCTCATTCATGCTTACATTTTATATTCATTTGCATTCATTCATTTATATCATTACATGTATACATACATATCTATATTCATAACCACTATACAACCAACATAGAATCAACATGTATAACATGAGCTAATATTATATATTGTGTGTGTGAGTGTAGATAGTTTCCTGTGATTCTCAGATTTCATAATTCACATAGTGGTATGTGTGTATATGACATGGTATTAGGAAACAGTACATCCAGTTATCCATTTCCATATTTTAGTGTAAACAATCAATGTGTGCTCAGGAAAAAAACTGTGTAGCAGTATGTGTGTAATGTAATTCAGGAATAAATCTAGCCTTGACAGTTTGGTATTGACAGTGGTGTATATATCAGTGTAATGTGACAGTTCTCAGGAATGTGCAAAAGATAACTTTCATAACAGTCCCAAACCCAATTTGAAATCCTATAACCCATCATTAACATCAAACCTACATTCATAATGAACTAATCAGGGTAATTTAAATAATAGAAATTGGTTTTGAAAACACATTTAATTCTCAGAATCAGTAAACAGTGTACAGATTCAAACTCATAGCAATTTGAAACCAAAATTTGAATCTCGATTCCTTGTGTTAACAATCAACCTAACATGTAGCTATACACAGGCATATGGGGATGAATTAATGCTGCAAAATAATCATAGGAAATTAGGTTTGAAATATATTTAAAAACTCAGAATTCCCAACAGTGAAACATGTATCATGATTTACACAGAAAGTCCAATTTCGAATTCAAAATTGGCAACAAACATCAAATTAAACGTGCACAGGTGTGTTTCACTTTACAAAATGCCTAAAATTGGCTTTTGAAAGAAAACGAGAAAAGTAAAAAAGTACAAATTGTTTCTGGGAAGTATTGCTATGGAAGTCTGATCTGAGAGCGATCACTTTGTTCCTTAGACCACACGATGATGATGATGAAGAGAACTGCTTGAAGAAGATGAACAATCGGAAGAACTAAGTCACCAGAAAGGTATCGACACAATGGCACTGATGGCACAGTCGAATGCTTTCCTGCTTTGCTTTACCCTGTTCTTGAGAAAAAGTTGAAGAAATGCTTCTGGAAATATCACTCTGAAAGTATGAGTTTTCTCAGAATCTCCTCCTCTGTATCTCTCTTGATGATGTCTTGTGTTAAAAATAAGTCTATTTATAGACTAGACCCTCTGTGCGTAAAAAGCAACATAATCGAGTCTCTACGCAAGCAACTGTCACCCACGATTGAAAATTAACCTCTACGTATGATGACAGTGTCCCATGTAGATTTCTGGTCTCCATGCATAGTGACACGTGTCCCATAACTTCAGCAATATAGGGAGTGAACGTACACACGTTCCTCGATAAGTGTGGCATGAAAGCTACGTATGCAGACCACGTTCTCATATAGCCAAAAAAGATTGGGCGTAAAATAACCCAAAAATAGACTTCCTGCGTAAAGTAGCAGACTGGGCGTAAAATATCCCAAAATAAAATTCCTGCGTAAAGTGGCTAAAAAGTAGCCTTGAGCGTATAATTAGCTCAAATAAACTCTACGCACACAAAAGCCTTGAGCGTAAAAGCTCGAATTACTTTCATGCGTAAAAGAAGCTGTCTCTTGAGCATAAAGTAGCCCATCTGCACACTAAACGACAAGTGTTGGATTTGATAAAAAAATCTTCTCGACTTCTGTGCAATATTCTATCAGAAAATCATACTGTCAGATCGATATCACGCGCATTAAATGCATGGTCTGACAGCCTATCCCTCGCATAAAAGCTGAGAATGGCTCTCGCGTAAAGGAGCTCGTGTAGAATTTTGAATCTGGCTCAATAGAGTCTTTTAATGAGTCTTGCGTAGAGTCTGTCTTTGCATAAAGTCCTTAACTTCTTTGACTTGGCTTATGAAGTACTTTTTACGCTCCTACAAGACCCCCTTCAAAGTTTTCAAATTTTTTCAAAATTTGAAATACTTTGAACAGAAGCGTAAAATCTGGGATATTCAACAGTACAAGTAAAATTCGGGATACCCAACGGTCATCTGCGTAGAGTTCGGGATACTCAACAGTCCGCATAAAATTCGAGATATCCAACAGTCAGCGTAAATTTCGAGAATTTGAACCGATTTCAAAATTCTCTATAAATAGAGCCTTGCCGATAGAGAGAGAACTTTACTCATTCTCGTAATCTCAATCTTTCTTTACTCTCTTCTTCTTCATCCTCTCAGTTCGATTCAATGGCCCCCAAAGGCAAAACCACCGCCGGCACCAAGGGCAAGAAGCCCGCCGCTGCTTCGTCGACGGCTGATCGTACAGAAACCACCATCTCATCTTCGGTGGCGCCCCGAAAGAACAACCCCGCTGTGGCTTCGGCCATGAAAGGTAGAACACTACCTAATTCGGCCGTGAGTTCGCCGGAGAAGAAGAAGACTCGAACCTTAAAATTCATGCCCACGTTTATACGTGTCAGCGTAGAAATTGAAATGACAAAATACGCCCACGTTATACGTGTCATCGTAAAAAAATAAAAACATACGCCCACGTCTATACGTGACAGCATAAAAAACAAAATACGCTCAGGTCAATACGTGCCAGCGTAAAAACCAAAATACGCTCACGTCAATACGTGCCAGCGTAAAAACCAAAATACGCTCACGTCTATGCGTGCCAGCGTAAAAATCAAAATACGCTCACGTCTATACGTGCCAGCGTAAAAATATGAATAACAAAAATACGCTCACGTCCATACGTGCCAGCGTAAAATGTTAAATACTAAATATGCCCACATCTATATGTGCCAGCGTAAAATCACAAGTGAAAGACTTTACGTAAAATAAAGAACTTTTACACTTTAAAATTTTTATCAAGTTAATTTTTGCACATAAGCGTAAAGTTTGCATAGTCTAGCTCTCTAGTACAGAGTCTTTAATATTTATGCGTAAAATTCAGACTAAGTCATCTGCGTAAAAATTCAAATTAGATTTTTACTAACTTAATTTTTTCTTTTTTCTTTTGGCAGTGGACTTACAAATTCATCCTCTTGCAGAAATATTCGGCTCACCAGCTGGTATGGTGGGCTCAAACTACTTGGAGAATTTGTCCCATGTGGAATTCCCTCAATCAAATCCACAATACCCTGAAGGGAGACAACAGCTAATAGCTGCTCAGGGGAATAAAATGTTGTTGTCAATGATAAATGGAGAATTGTTGGTATCACTAGATGACCAACAATTTTTGAAGCCTGCCTTCATGTTTGGGGACGCTACAGATTTCCAATCACAAACAAACCCCAAGAAGGAGGCTTGGGTGTTTAAGTTTGGAGAGAGGGCAATGTATCTCCCAGACATGACCAGAGATTATCCCTTATCTGCATTCGTCCATGCTACTCATCCAAGACAGATGCTATGGAACCTGACTCCCAGCAGTTATAGTAGACCGGACAGGATTATTTTCAAGAGGGATGGGGCCAACGAAATGGGCTACCACATCAGTACTCCTAGTGGTGGTTTCGTCCCTTTCTCCGGTCTACTGCCTAGATTCACACCAAGTGAAGTTTCAGCTCTAATCCAACCGTTGCAGACCCCAATGTTCATTAACAAGTTTGTGAAGGCTTCAATATTATATCCCCAGGCCAACCCTAGGCTACCAGGGTGGTTGACTCCTTATAATCAGAATTGGATCCAACTTAGTGCTTGGATTATGAAGAACTTCAAGACTGATCTGGAAGCCATTGGTCTTTATGAAGCAGTAGCCTCCACGAGTCAGGGTATACCAATGACCAGTAACCTGTTCTTGGCTCCAATAGAGTTGTATATCAGTTCAACAGGAACTTTTGCAACCCTATTAGGTACAATGGGTTTTGTAATGCACGAGATGCAATTCATCTCTAAGCTGCCGATGGGTGAAGCTCCCTATGAAGAGTATATTCCCTCCAACCGGGAACTAGCAGAAATCAGAGAGAAAAATCCTTAATTAGTTGAGGTCTACCAAGAACTGATGTGCCATTACCTGATTTGCACCACTATGTATGAAAGTGGGTCACATTTGGCATATACTAATAAATGGACAACCTATTTATTCTACCACGAGAATAGGATATCCAAGAACGACAAGGGGAGATTCCAAGAAAACAAGGCTCCAACCATCAACCCTTGTTCAATAATTCCTTCAGATTTGATCCATGGTTTGATGATAACACATAAGTCTTCGGACCAATATCTGACCACTAAGACTGGAGACATCCCTGCGGGGACTGAAACCTTGAGCTATCTGAGGCATGACAGTCAGAAGATCTCAAGGGAAGCCTTGCTGGCAGGCTTTCTTTCTCTGTAGCTGCGGAGATGGGTCGTGCCAGAGATTAGCACAGCTGATAGAATTCACCGAAACGTATTATGGCCGGCAGTACGTTTGGTGTTCAAGGTCAGAATCAACCTGCTATCGGCAATGGTGTGTCGAATAAATGCAGGTTTGCGGACCTTTGGTGATGAACTAATAAACAATGCTCCTCACCGAAAAGAATTTCCTAGGATAGAGATGCCTTATACTTATCTGATGGGCTGGCTATTGCATCATAACTGCAGTTTGTTGCCACCAGGCCCTGGAGATAATGTGGAGGTCTTCCTCCAAAAATTCAATAAAGCTACGTTGACTGCAACTACAGTGGCAGATACTCGAGCAGTACTAAACTATTCTCATGGATGGAACTTTTTTGCACAAGACCACAAGTTCCAGCCGACTGCCTCGGTGTACAATTTGAAGATAGAGGGGAAGGGAGGACTTCGTTACCTATGCCAGTTTTTAAATGGCTAATGTGTATCAGACCTTCACATCTGATGTATAGGAATGAAGACAACTGTGCATTCGAACCGTATCTACCAAGTCGGTTCGTTCGTCAGTTTGGATATGACCAACTTCACGTTGGTAATGCCTTCACCAGCTTCTACCATTATGGGAAGTTAATTGATGGTGCAAGAGCATGGAGGTATTTTAGCACAGCATGTACCGGTGCTAGATTCCGGGTATCAACTGCTACAAGTATAACCGAGCTACGAATACTTTATACGTATGTTCGCTTTTATGCATCCATTCGCTCCTTCGCACATGGCTACAATATAAAGGGGAGTCTTCGATGGCCCAAGGAAGGAAACGTCGAAGAACAGTCAGGGTTCCATCGGACATACCCGATGATGTTGCTGTTCCAGACGAGTATCTGGAAGTGATTCCTGCGGGAGTTGGGGAACCAACTGCGGGACCAATTATCATCTTCAAAACCCGGAAGCAGAAATCAAGTACAGATGTTACCCTTCAAGAGAAAAAGAAGAAGGTCACTGTTAAAGGGCCTTCTAGAGAGAGGGCCGCTACTCCAGAGAGTGAAACTCCTGTCGAGGAGCCTCAACACATTACATCTTCTTCAGTTCATCTTGGAGAAGGGTCCTCAGCATCTCAGCCTACAGCAATAATAGAAGTTATGGGTTTCCTATCTCCTGGATGCCTCAGCACTTCTGCACATCTGACTTCTTCCTAGAAGGTGCAAACTATTGAGGACACTGCCACGATTCGTGCTAGTGATCCAGAGCCCAACCTATCAGATAAACCGATTATTGACTTCGATGATGATGACTGGGATCAGAATTACGACTCGCTCTTGGCACGTCCTGCACCTACTCCAGGTAAATATAAATTACACAAAATCTATACAACATTATGTATTATGATTTTGTATATTAACTTATTTTGCTTAATTTTTGTAGGTGTCATCACTACAGTAAAGCCTGTGGCTCCTACTCCTCCTCAAAAAACTATTCCAACTGAGTTTGAAGGAAAGAGTTCTTCTTCAAAAGAAGATATTGTCCAAGAGGAATGTTCCCCATCCATAGAGATACAACAAAAGCCTACGGTAGAGGCTCTGTTAGAATTGCCTTCTCTTGCTGAAAACACAGAAGAAGAATTAACTGCAGAAGAACCAACTGCAGATGAAGAAGCAGCTGTTGCAGAAGAAACAACCTTCATTGAAGAAACAGTTGTAGAAGAATCAACTATAACTGAAGTATTCCAAGAGCTTGAAGAGCCGGTAGCCAATGAAGGTGATGAAGATATGGTCAACTCATCAACTGAAGCTGGAGACGTTGTAATAGCATCCTCCGTTATTGCTACTGATCCAGCACAAATTCCTGAAAAAACAGTGTCTAAACTGGAATCAGTTACTATAATCACCATTCCTTCCGCAATAATCACCGCTACTGAAACTCAAATAATTTTACCTCCAGAAACGGCTGGAGTAATGATCCAAAAAAGTGCTGAAGATATGGCCTCTGAAGCTCCTGGGGATCAGTTAGCCATGGTAGCAGCATCAACAATAGCTTCAACTCAACTTGCTACCAAGGCAACAACAATATCCACTCCTAGCCTTCAGAAGTGGGACTTGGTAGACATTGCTGCCACGCCGAGCTCAAATGCAGAAATGAATCTTCTAGTTGAGATTCATACTGAAACTTTCTATAAAACCCTGGCAGCTCTGATCAAGATGGTCCTGAAGAAGGGCCTTAATTATGAAAGCTTGAAGGCTGCCATTGCTCTCATAATCAGGAATGTTGCCATATTCAATGACACTGAGAGAGCAGCGGCGCTGGAGAAAGTAGTAGAGGGACTTGAATAGCCTATTAGAGAATATCTAAGATTGTCAAGTGAAACTATTAAAAGTCTCATCGAAAGCGAGTATGATGCTTTATCAGCTGAATACATCGCTCGTGAGACTACTTTCAATGAATCTCTCTAGAACTATAGCAGCGAAGTTGCCAGAGAAAGAGCTTTATTGAATCAAACCAAACCTCTGCTGGAGATGCATAAAGATGCCTATGAGACTTTAAACATGAGAATTCATCAGCAAGATGATAGAATTCATGAAGTTGAGGCAGAGTTGGTTCACTTAAAGGCCAAAAGAGAGCAGATAATTGCGGATCGAGACCAACATTTAACGCAGAGCTCAATTTTGGAAGAGAAGGTTTTCGGTGTTGAAGCTGTCATTAAAACCCTTGATAATGCCAAGGATAAAATGATAGCTACTTTCACCGAATTCTCCCATCTTTGTACTCCAGAAGCTCGACGTACCATAGCTACTGTAACTGTGCTGAGCTCTCGTGAGAAGCGTCTAGCAGAGCTGCAAAAACTGCTCGAAGATATATCTTCTCCGGCTTAGGCATTTTTTGCATTTAATACATAATTTTGTATTCTTCTGTCTTTTTTATTCTTTAATATTTTCAAGAAATGAATGAAATATTTGTTTTGTGACCCTATCATTTATTTTGAAGTTAAACAATAGGTATGAGATAGAAAATACTTATCAGAGGTAATATGGACATGACAAGTCTTCTAAACTCAATGAGTTATATCTATCCATAGGTAATGTGGACATGATAGATATTGAATCTTGTTTTCTTTTTAGAGTGTACAATACTATCAGAGGTAATATGAACATGACAGATCGTAACAACTCAAAGAAAAATAGATTAATATCTATTCAGAGGCCATATGAACATGATAGATAAAAAAATAAGTAGACTTAATATTTATTCAGAGGTCATGAGAACATGATAAATAATAAATCTTTTTTTTTCTAAAATCAGCTGGTAAGGCAGAAGATCAAAACTTTTTTTTAGGAGAACAATAATCAGCTTAACCAAATGTAGCTGGGGAATAAAGAAAAAATTCAGACATAATATTTTTTTAAGAATTTGCCATTAATTGGCATCATGAGCAAATCTCCATTAGGTTTAGACAACCTATAGGCACCATTGGAGAACACTGTCTCGACTATATAAGGACCTTCCCATTTTGCTTGGAATTTACGTTTGCTTTTATAAGTCATCACCATCGGTGTTCGGACAGCTAGAACTAGCTCACCGACTTTGATTACCCTCTCTTTAACTTTACGATTGAAAGCTCGAGATATGCGAGCTTGATATAGCTCAATATGCTGTTGTGCTTGAAGACGCTTCTCGTCCAATCCTTAAAGTTCTTGGAGTCGTAAGCGATCATTATTCTCTGAGGTTAGCTCATTAGCAATGGCTACTCTAAGAGATAGGATCTGGATTTCCAATGGAAGAATAGCCTCACACCCATAAACCAGTGAGAATGGTGTAAAACCAGTAGGAGTTCGGACTGTCGTTCGGTAAGCCCATAAACATTCTCTAAGTTTCTCATTCCAATCATGTTTATTAGAAGAGACAAACTTTTTGAGAAGTTTAATAATTGTCTTATTGAAAGCTTCGGCCAAACCGTTAGCAGCTGGATTATAAGCCGTAGAAGCTATTTTCTGGATTCGATTCTTATCGCAGAATCGATAAAACGCCTGACTGGCAAATTGTGGTCCATTATCATGGATTATCCTTCGGGGAATCCCGAAACGATAAATGACATGGTGTTTAATGAAGCTAACCACATTAGATGTTTTTACTTCAACAAGGGGAACCGCTTTCGTCCATTTAGAAAAGTAATCGGTTATAGCCAGTATAAATCGATGTCCCTTGACAGAAGGAGGGTTAATCGGACTAATAATATCCATACTCCAAGCTTCGAAGGGCCAAGAAGCTGCTGTAGGATGTAAAAATTCAGCTGGTTGATGAGTAAAATCAGCATGAATCTGACATGTTTTACACCGTCTGGCATAATCCACAGCATCTGCTATCATTGAAGGCCAATAATACCCCCATTCTTCGAATACGGTTCTGTAATTTCGGACCCAGTTGATGAGCACCGCAGACACCATCATGAGCTTCATGGAGTGTTTGCTTAGCTTCACTCTCAGAGAGACAACGCAACAAAAGTCCGTCATATGAATGACGATATAACATATGCAAAGAAGAATCGTAGTACAATCGAAATGATCGTCTTTTGATTGATACAGCTTCTTTTGGATCTTCAGGTAAAATCCCATGGACCGTATAATCAATAAACGAACTTCTCCAATCCCTTTGCTGAGAACTTGATTCTGTAGTATAACTTTGTTCGATATGCAAATTATTCTTTATATAGAATAGATCTCTATCCAACAAAGTAATGATATTTTGTCTTTTGATTGGAATAGCTAAGTCTGCAGCTAAACTAGCAAGAGCATCAGCTTCCAAATTTTGAGAACGTGGTACGAATTCAATAAAGAAACCTTTGAATGAAAGGACCAATTTGATTACCACTTGATGATAGAAAATGAGGTCAGCATTTCTAACTTCATATGTCCCTCTGACCTGATTAACAATCAGTTGAGAATCTCCATAAGCTTCAATGAACTCAATGTCTAATTGTTTTGCTATTTGAAGACCAATTAGCAGAGCATTATATTTCGCCATATTATTAGAACATGGTTTATTAAGAGAATAAGCACGGTATATTACCATTTTATCAGGAGAGACCAAAATGATGCCTACTTCGGAGACAATATTGCCTTTAGGTCCAATCCGTGATGCTCCATCAAAGTATAATTGCCAAATGTCATCCCTCAAAGTCATGTTGCAATCTACGACTTCATCTGGAATGTCCTCATATAGCTTAGATGTTTCAGATATAGGGTGAGCAGCTAAGAAATCAGCTAATGCTTGACCCTTCACTGATTTTTGAGGTACATAGACCATGTCATAAGGAGTAAGCAACATTGCCCAGGTGGCTAATCTGGAGTTAAGGATGCTCGGTTTTCTTATCAATACCCGAATAGGATTTATTCTGTAGATGACATGAATAGTCTGTCCTGACACATAATATCGTGTCTTTTGAACGGCAAAAACCAAGGCCAGACATTCTTTTTCCACATGAGTATACATGTGTTCAGCTCCAACCATCATTCGGCTAAGATAATAAATTGTATGTTCATGGCCCTTATCACTTTTCTGTACAAGAAGAGCACCGAGAGAATGATCTAAGGCTCGAACATATAGCAAAAATGTTCTTCCTACCAATGGAAGTACCAGAATAGGTATTGCTTGATGTTATTGAAGGCTTTCTGACATGTTTCATCCCAAACAAATGATACACCTTTCTTTAACAGACGAGAGAAAGGTTGACATCTCCCAGAAAGATTGGATATAAATCTTCTGATATAAGCAATGCGACTTTGGAAGCCACAGAGTTCTTTTAGATTTCGTGGAGGACGCATTTCAAGAATTGCTTTAATTTTATCAGGATCAACGTGGATACCTTGAGAAGTAATAACAAATCCCAAAAACTTGCCACTAGAAACCCCTAAGAAAGACTTAGTAGGGTTCATCTTCAATTGATGTTGACGCATCAACTCAAATACTGTCTTTAAGTCTTGAATATGATCATCTTTCGATCGACTTTTGACAGCAATATCATCCACATAACATTCAACTATTTTCTGTAGATGTTCTTGAAAAATATTGCTCATGGCCCGTTGATACGTAGCACCGGCATTTTTCAGACCAAATGGCATAACCGTATAGCAGTAAACTCCAAGGGGTGTACGGAAAGCGGTATGCTTTTAATCTCCTGGATACATCTTAATTTGGTTATATACTGAAAATCTGTCCATGAAAGACATGCGTTCAAAACCACATGTATTGTCTATCATGACATCGGTAATCGAAAGTAGAAATTCGTCTTTTGGACAAACTGCATTAAGATCCCAAAAATCTATGCAAAGTTAGACTTTTCCATTCTTCTTCATAACGGAAACATTATTAGCAACCCAGTCTGGGTGTTGTTATTCACGAACAAAGCCACATGTGATCAGTTTTTTGACTTCTGCTTCAATTGTATCCATCATATCTAGTCGGAAACGCCGCTGTTGTTGTTTTACGGGTTTGGCATTAGGAAGAATTTTGAGTTTATGAGTAGCTACTTTAGGATCTAAACCCGGCATATCCTCATAACTTCATGCAAAGATATCAATATATTCTTTAATCAGTTTTATCAACTCTTCCTTTTCATCTTCAGAAAGGTTTTTACTGATGAATATTGGCTTAGACGTAGTTCCGTCTCCAACGTCAATCTGGACAATTTCATCTTTTGTAGGTGGCTGTCGTTGTTCAAAACAAAGCTCCCATTGAGTGTCCATTTGTTGTACCCAAGGGTCATTTTCAAATGGCTCAGATTCACCATCAGTGTGAACCATGTTGATTGAGAATACGTGCTCAGGTTCACCATAATGGTTTTCTCCAGAATATGAGGATTGAAAAAACTGGAAAAAAATTCTTCTTCCATATCTTTTTTGTACATGTGGGATGTATCAGATTCGATGAACTAGATTTTTTCAGAAACTGAGGGTTGTGAAGAACTGGAAGAAAATTCTTCTTGTATATCTTTATTAAATATGTGGGATGGATCGTATCTCAACCCATGACGAGTTTTATGGTAAAATGGATCACCACATAATGGTAACCGTCTACCTTTGCCTTGATTGAGACCCATCATAGTTTTCAAATCATATCCCATATTCTAGGTAATCTTAAAAGATTGTTGACTATATTTGTCAATTCGGATTCTTCCTTTATTTTTCTCTCTGAGATCATCTGTCTGAGTAACAAAAATATTTCTAGCCAGGCCAAACATAATTTAGCACTTGTTTTTCTTATTAGACAAAATCACAAAATAAGATTCTTCGTGACGTCTATAAGTTACACAAGCTTGTGATGATGAGGCTACTGGTAGAAGATAAGAAGAAGATGTTAGGAACCTTTGAGCATAGGGTCCAACATCAACATGAGGAGGAAAAGAATTTTTCTTATGATTAATATATAAGGTTTTCTCTGTATTTATGTCATTTTTATGTTGATGACTTTGATCATCAGCAGATAAAGTCATTCTTTCAATAAATTTGAGAGCCATATACTCCAAAAAAAATCTTTATTAATAATAGAAAGTACAGAATGATCAATATTTACATCATTTACAAGCTGACTACTACGCTTTGGATTGATCATTAACGGACCGTCATCCGTCTTCAGCGTAGACTTGCCAAGGTTGATAATCAGTGGTTCTGGATCATTCGTATGAGAAGTACGTTCCTTGACTTTGATCATGAGAGGTTGAACTTAGCTCTTGACTGGGATACTCACTGATTCCTCAGACGAAGCTCGAGTTCTTCCTTTAACCTTGATCACCAAAGGTTCGTCATTGACAGGTTGGGGTTGGATTCGACTTTTAACTCAAAGGTTGATCTTCTGGAGGATCTTATGAGGCAGATAGATATTCTGCAGGTGATCGATCTTCGGCCATATCCGATACCTCCTTCATATACTCCTGTTTGTAGAGTATTGAATCAGAGAAATAGGCTTCAATACCCTTAAAAGGATTGATATCTGCAAATTCAGTCTTCACAATCCCTTGAGAGTCCACGTACTTGAAGCATTGGTGGAGAGTTGAAGGCACAATGTTATGCTCATGTATCCACGGTCTTCCAAGAAGGATGTTGTAAGATACATATGAATTGATAACATAAAAGGTCGCCATAGTTTGAAGATCACCTATTTGAATCTTCAGACGAATCTTCTCCAATGGTTTACTCTTTCCAGAGTTGAAATCAACTATTGTTGTACTAATGTAAGTCAAATCACTAGTAGAAATCCTCAAAGATCGTAGCATACTCTGAAGAATAATGCTAATAGAAGATCCAGGATCAATATAAATCATGTCAATTTCAGTAGATTCAATATACCCTGTATAACACAGAGGCCAGTCGTGCTTATTATGCTTCAACAATATATTTTCTCGTGTGAAGGTAATGTTAGGAATTGCTTCCATCACACTATGACATTATGGACACGACACTGGTATATTGTCAGGACTCTTGAGTTGAGCTAAGCATAAATCCGCTTGTAGTAAATCTTCGCTCAAAGTTTCTCGACTTTCTTTTGAAAGACGAAGCAACTCAAAGATAGAAAGTCTAGCCGGAGTATTAGCTAATTGGGCTAGAATATCGAACTTGTAGGGTTTTATCACTACCCCTTGATTTGAAGCAGAATTCAATGGGACATCAAAGCGTACTGCTTTCTGTTTTCCTTTCTCAACCACAGATGGTTTAGAAGGTCTTGCCTCAGCAGAAACAAGAGATGGTTGAACTTGTAGTGTTTCAGCAACGTCCTCCGCTTCTTTAGAAGTTCCCTCATAATCTTTCTGGTACTCTTTCCCAGATCTCGTACCAGCAAAGGTTTCTTCTTCAGACTCAGGAGAATGAAGTACCATATGACAGGTTTTGTTCTTCTTTTTCTTAGTCTTCTTCTTGCGAGGATTTTTATGAGGGACCTCAAAATCCAATCCAACAGTGGATTTTTTACCTTGAATTTGTAAAGGAAGTCATATTCCTTTATCATAGTTCAAGCCTTCCGTCTTTTGAAAGTCATAGCTCATCTTTTTCATGAGATGGACTGATTATTGACTGTACATGTGAGTGGGTAGCGGACTTTCAATAAATGGTTCAACAGAGGAAGAAGGAACAGAGACCTCTGTAGCCACATGAGTAGGAGTACTCAAAACAGGAGAAAAAAATCCCTACATAAGCTTTCTCATAAGCAGCAAAGACTTGTTGTGCCCTGTATAAGGGGATACTATTCATTGCTAACTATTGTCGATGAGTAAGTTTGAGTTTGGTATGAGGAGCCAAACTTGGAGGGCATATATTCAAACCCCTTAGTATATCCTCCAAAGGAATGCCATCCCAAAGATGATCCAAATCATCATGATCTGGAGTAACAACATGAGAAATTATATTACAGATTTTGACTTTTCGACCTTTCTTGGATTTTAAAGTTTTACCATCATCTTCCATTTCAGGTACTAAGTCAGGATGTACCCACATGATTTCACCATTTTTTAATGTAAGAGGCAATAATCCTTCACTTTGCTCTCTAGCTGGCGGGAGATTTACAATCTTCATTGTCGCCTTAGAAATTGGGACAATCCCATCTGGAACTTGCTGTTGAGAAAAACCTCCAAATTGAAGAGAAATCATATTAGTTGTAACTGTATGCTCATTATTGGTTAAAGCGATGGCATTAGCATTTATCAACTCTTGGATTTTCTTCTTTAAAATATAGCAAGCGTTGGTAGAATGATTTATGTATCTATGATAGATACAATATTTGGGATTGTCAGTCAGATTCACCTCATTAGGCCTTTTTGGCTCCGAAATCTAGAGTTTGCCACTCTTAACGAGACATTGGAATATCCCTGGGACATCACTGTCATCAAAAGAGTATTCTTCTTTTGGTTTGGAAAACTCTAAATTATTTGGCGTCATTTTGGGTTTTGAAAGATTAACCACTAGGGTTTCCTTCCCTTTCCTATTGCGATTGCCGGAATTATTACCTGAAGAGGCTTTCTTTCCTTTGTCTTCTAAGGCAAAGATCATCCCATGTTCATGAGCCAACCTACCATTGGTCTCGGCTAAAACTGCTGCTATATATGAACGAGGCCCAATCTGCGAATTGAAAGCCCGTAAAGACAGCAATAGTTGGTCACAGATTCATTTTGCATGTATCAATCAATGCTGAATCTGGCATACCAGGAGGCATTTTCAAAGTTGCCGGTCGAAAAAGTTCGAGTGTCCTCCTTTTCTTTTTGTTTAATTTCTATTAAGGAAGACATATTCATGTCCATGCCTCCTTCATAGAAACGGGAGAGAAATATTGCTTTAAACTCGTTAAAAGACGATATGCAATTGTCGGGTAGACTGCGATACCAGTCATATGCTGAACCCGTCAAACACCCTATAAAGACTCGGGTGAGAAGGGCATCATTTTTTTGTAGATGCACAGTCATAATATCAAAATAATTAATATATTGACTCGGAGAAGCCTTTCCATTAAATAACACTATAGATTGTGGCTTGAATTTTAGAGAAAAGGGTCATTCTAGTGAGGAGGATAAGGTTGCTTGATCCCTAACCTTTGGAGTTGATCCTTGTGCTTTAGAACTTCAAACTGTGCTTTTAGTTTATACACTTCTTGAATAGCTTCACTAGTTTAAGGAAGCACATTCGATTGAATAGTTGTTGGATGTACTGTCACGCCCCGCTCCCGTAGGAGCGATCGTCCTCGCTAAGGCGTGATGCCGCACGAGCCTAGATTGCGCTCGTGCAAGGCGGGTTCCATAACGACCGATCTCAGCGGCTACGACGGGGTCGTCGTACAGAAGTCCCAAGCAGAGGCATTGAATGATAGCAGCGGAAATTTGAACCAAACACAAGTTATTCAAAGAAGCTCTTTATTGATATTGAAACAACGATTACATTGGGGGTGCAAGGCCAAGATTACAATCACTCAAGCTCACTCTTCTCACTTTTTACAAGTTTACTCAGCTCTCTCTCATCTCTCAATTACAAGTCTTGAGCCGGCGGAAGCTTCGGAAGGCGATGTCCATACATTATGTCCCGTATAAGTCTTCAGATCACGCAGCTGTACGCTTCGACTCGCCAAGGAACTCTGTGCCTCGACGCATCCAAGCGAGCTCCGCACCACGAGCTTCTACCTGTGCCTGCACATGAAACACTATGTGGGTGTCAGTACCACTGTACTGGTGGAGTGAGCTCCTCGCCCACCCATACAAAACCTACACGTTTCATTTACTTTGTGCAACATAAACCCTTTTATGATTGTCTTTCTATTCTTGCCTTAGGATCAGTTTTAGGACCGGCGCCTTAGCGCAACTTGTGTATCGGGACCATCCCGTGCTTGCAATGTCAACGTCAACTCATACTTGTCACTAGACCACTCCTCGTGCCAACAACGTTAACCTATCAAGTCGTGTCCGCCTTACGGCCATAATCAGAGACGCAACTACACGAAGGACTCCGTTTCCTTGCCTCTAGACCTTTCTCGTGCTTGCATTGTCGACGCACCGACTTATACTTGTCTCTTGTGCCAAACTCTGGGACGTAACGACTCGGTCGTGCCATAACTCGATTCGTGCTTTAATATCTCCGAGGCAGTGCCTCGTTGCTTAGTCTCGCCTACACTTGTGTTGTGACAACGCGGCCGTGCCTCATATTTCGAGGCCGAGCCCAACAACTCAACGTAACTTCACACAACTAGCCCTACGGCCCTTCTCGACTTAACTTGCGACAGCTCAAGCCTAACACATGCAACTCTATGCCAACAACTTATCACTCGACGCCACATCTCGTGCCGAAGCACGTCGCCTTCTCTGTAGCCAAATCTTAGGCTCCGACATTGTGTCTTTTTAACTCATACATATTCAACTCAATCCAAAGGCACACACACGGATTGCCGCCCGTGCCGACACAAAACTTACCATGTTAGTTGAAAACAATTTATATCAAGTGTTTGTTATGGGATTGGCCTAACCAGCCGCCTTGGACGTAGCCTGGTAATACGGGACCCTTGCAACGCAGGTAGCGAGCCCCGATGCAAGTCCCCGTCTTACCGATCGCCTAACCAGCGTTACCTATTACCCAGCTCGGCTACAACCAGTTTCTTCCTAGGCCGAGACGGTCCCGTGGCCCCGGGTTGCCGCTCGAAGAAACCACCCCTTGTCGACAAGTTGTCCAAGTTTATAAGGGTTAACATGGTGTATTTTAGGATACCGTTGGGGCTTGTTATGTGATCAATTCATTTACTTGGTTATTTTACTCTTTCCACTCTTCGTACTTCCTGTGCAGAGCCCCTAACCAGGGTTGCCTCGGCGACTAACCATCGCTTAGACTTAACATTTCTTGAACCCAGGGAACGGCTACTGCATAGCCTTCCAACTTAACTTGAACATAACGTGTTTCCTTAAGTATCGACCGACCGTGGATAACTTTCCACTGAACCAACCGTGGCTCGTGCCTCTAAACCAACTCGTGTTCTATGCAACGCTATCGCCCAAGTCATACTTCATATGATGGGCCTTGGGGTCGTGGGACTATTTATCTTGACAACCGCAGAATGAGCGGGATAGCACGTAGAATAACTTAGGTCGACCGGCATCAAGCCTACAACATAACCCAAGGGACGAGCAAAGGCTATGCCAAGCCTTGCGGGACAGGACCGTGCATGCTTTAGCAAGCATTCATGCGGGCGACGCCTATGACTTAGGCTAACTCTCAGCTTTTGCACCGAAGACCAACTTTCCTTCTCCCAAGCCGCGGGGCGAAGGACCGAGTGTTATTTTTAAAACACGCCGTGCACCAACTCTAAGCCGACCGTGGGACGTTTTCCATGTTCTAACTCATTTTGACCCGTCGGGATTATTCCCTTAGCTATGTGGATGCGTAGCTTTTATTTATCAAGCCTAACTTGTGCAAGTTGAAAACACGATTTATTATGTGAAGGCAAAGATGAGGAGAGTTCACCGAAACTACCCTACCTGAGCGATGTCTCCGAGCAAGCCGTTGCAAGGCTAAGTCCGAACGCCGTCGGCATTTCGATTCCTCCGATTGACTTTGCGGGACGGGGCACTACATCATACACCACTCAGAACAAGTCTCGTCCTCGAGACTTTCCTGAAGGCAAGTCATCCTACCATTTATATGGCTAAGACTTAATCGTACGCACACTGCCTACGCGTTTCTTCGATTGCGAGCCACGCTCGCACGACTATCAATCTTTCCTTTAACACGATTTCAAGATCTCGACACACTCCCATCTTTCAAGCCTTGCTTGAACTCGTCGTATCACTTGGCTGGATCGTGCACGTATTCCAAGCGTCCCCAAAATACATGCATTCAACCAAGCCGCATGATAAAGAATTTGTCATTCTCACTCGAGTCGCATCGTGCACATATCCAGGCGTCCCTGAAATATATGCATGTCAGCCGAGTCTCGTGAGCAGGGTTTCCTATATTCGTAATCCACGCCATCCATCCATGCCAATCCTCAAGATCAATCATTCCGATTGCTAACACTTGAAACAGGGCGTCTCGCCTAACCGCTAGGCTAATCTTTACGAGGCTAAGTCAATGTCAGGATTGGAATCATAGTTCCCCAACAATAATGCCAACACTGACCCCAATCCTAGGGTCAAACCAAAGTCGATAGTACGGGATCTTCTACCCAAGATCGCGTCACTCAGGTTGCTAAACATCGAGCACGATCACCTATTCGCATTAATGCGTTCGTTATGCAGAATTCAAATCCGTTCAATCACCAATTCTAACCAATTCATGTATTTGATCACGAGGTCATCTAGCTCGACAATACGTTGCACCCCGATCTCACGCGAGTCCGATAATCCGTGGTGGTTCATGAATCACCATGCAACGCTTCCACGGAATAATCGTTCTCATCGGAGCGTAACTCTTGTTTGAGTTTAGACTCATTCATTCTCGATACGCGGATTGGACCTACTCAATCCTCAAGTTCAATCGATAAGCACACCAATTCAATCTCGAGTCTATCTTCGCGTCAAACCGCAAGTCGAAGCACAAATTGTCGCACCGTACAAGTTCGACCACTCCCGCTGTATGAATCACCATACCAGCGCTCACGCAGAGTGATCGCCCTAATCGGAGTGACGCATGTGCGAGGCTAGAGTAGCGCTCGCATAAGACAAGAACGTCAACGTTGTGGTTATCGACGAAGCAAATCCAAACATTTTCATTTTCATCCAAGCCTAGAATCTCAATTCGATATTCCGACCGTCGTTCATTCAACTAGAAATCCTCGAGCCAAGTTTATCTTTTCCTCGACACGTTTCAATATCCCGAGTATAACATCCATCGGAACAATGACATTTGCACGATCGTCATTCGCCGAGTCAGAGTACCCCCGAGTTATCGCATATCGATCTTTGATACGCCTCAATACCATCGACGATATGCGTAACCTGACGATCTTCCTTTGCAACCAATTTCGAGTCATGCAACTGATATTATTGTCCGAGTTGGATATTCCACAATTTCTTCAATATTCAAGATCAAGTTCGATTGCTATTCCTCAAGCTCGTTTCAAGATCGTTATTCAAAACTCAAGTTATATTTTAGTTGCATCCATCCGATATCGTACGCACGATTCTCTAAGTTTCCTCGATCAAGACCATTCATTTTTTATTCATCGTTCCGAATCATTTTCTAACTCGCGTTGCTCATTGACAAGTTGTCCGAACAAGATGCTCGTTCGGGACATTCGAAGTCACGACCAACTAAGCGTGACGCTTTCTAAGGCTTTGCGCGATCGTATCGCCTCGCCGACATACTCGTAATCCTCAATATTCACTCGAACAATTTCCAAGACGAACCATACACCACTCGGATTCGAGCCACTCGACTAGTCGTCGACACTCATTCTTATTCTTCTCCGAACCTATCACATACACCACTCGGATTCAAGCCATACGATCCAGTCCTCAATCACATTCGCGTCATTCGCTAAGACATCCTTCAGATTCGTTCGACGAATCGCTAGCGTAGTCGCTCGCGTCGTATCGACGCACACACTAAGTCGTTCGTACTATTTCCTCAAAATCCAAGTCAATCTTTCGTGTACGCCTAAGCATTAGTTCGATAGCGTTCCTATCGATAGACACTCTAAGTGTATCTTCTTTTCCGACCAAGCGATACTTGATATCGCTCGCGACTCATTTGCACCAAGGGTCAAGGTGCGCGATGCTCAACACAACTTAGCCAAAAGGCCGTGTGCATAGCCATTCCGTGCGAACTTTTATTCGAGTTTGCATGCTCATTTGCTAGGGTCGACATTGGACGAATTAGGCATGCACGCGACTTGCTAAGGTCAACGTAGGACTATTCGGGCACACATGCAACTTTGCTAACATTAGCACATATTTTCTATCGAGTCAAGTTTGCAACGTTCGGCACAAAGGCCCAATCGACGCATTTGGCAACGGCCTACCGATGCGTTAGATTGAACACTTGTATGAGCTTTTGAAAATATTTAGACTTATTGTATAGACATGCCGATGGACATTTGAGAGAGAGCGTACCAACGATAACAACTTGCGGAAGCAACAGAGTTTTGCGGAAACATCGAAGTTAAAGAATTCAATCGACGGTCCAAGGACGTAAAGCCGTGCTCTGATACCATTAAGTCACGCCCCGCTCCCGTAGGAGCGATCGTCCTCGCTAAGGCGTGATGCCGCACGAGCCTAGATTGCGCTCGTGCAAGGCGGGTTCCATAACGGCCGATCTCAGCGGCTGCGACGGGGTCGTCGCACAGAAGTCCCAAGCAGAGGCATTGAATGATAGCAGCAGAAATTTGAACCAAACACAAGTTATTCAAAGAAGCTCTTTATTGATATTGAAACAACGATTACATTGGGGGCACAAGGCCAAGATTACAATCACTCAAGCTCACTCTTCTCACTTTTTACAAGTTCACTCAGCTCTCTCTCATCTCTCAATTACAAGTCTTGAGCCGGCGGAAGCTTCGGAAGGCGATGTCCATACATTATGTCCCGTATAAGTCTTCAGATCACGCAGCTGTATGCTTCGACTCGCCAAGGAACTCTGTGCCTCGACGCATCCAAGCGAGCTCCGCACCACGAGCTTCTACCTGTGCCTGCACATGAAACACTGTGTGGGTGTCAGTACCACTGTACTGGTGGAGTGAGCTCCTCGCCCACCCATACAAAACCTACACGTTTCATTTACTTTGTGCAACATAAACCCTTTTATGATTGTCTTTCTATTCTTGCCTTAGGATCAGTTTTAGGACCGGCGCCTTAGCGCAACTTGTGTATCGGGACCATCCCGTGCTTGCAATGTCAACGTTAACTCATACTTGTCACTAGACCACTCCTCGTGCCAACAACGTTAACCTATCAAGTCGTGTCCGCCTTACGGCCATAATCAGAGACGCAACTACACGAAGGACTCCGTTTCCTTGCCTCTAGACCTTTCTCGTGCTTGCATTGTCGACGCACCGACTTATACTTGTCTCTTGTACCAAACTCTGGGACGTAACGACTCGGTCGTGCCATAACTCGATTCGTGCTTTAATATCTCCGAGGCAGTGCCTCGTTGCTTAGTCTCGCCTACACTTGTGTTGTGACAACGCGGCCGTGCCTCATATTTCGAGGCCGAGCCCAACAACTCAACGTAACTTCACACAACTAGCCCTACGGCCCTTCTCGACTTAACTCGCGACAGCTCAAGCCTAACACATGCAACTCTATGCCAACAACTTATCACTCGACGCCACATCTCGTGCCGAAGCACGTTGCCTTCTTTGTAGCCAAATCTTAGGCTCCGACATTGTATCTTTTTAACTCATACATATTCAACTCAATCCAAAGGCACACACACGGATTGCCGCCCGTGCCGACACAAAACTTACCATGTTAGTTGAAAACAATTTATATCAAGTGTTTGTTATGGGATTGGCCTAACCAGCCGCCTTGGACGTAGCCTGGTAATACGGGACCCTTGCAACGCAGGTAGCGAGCCCCGATGCAAGTCTCCGTCTTATCGATCGCCTAACCAGCGTTGCCTATTACCCAGCTCGGCTACAACCAGTTTCTTCCTAGGCCGAGACGGTCCTGTGGCCCCGGGTTGCCGCTCGAAGAAACCACCCCTTGTCGACAAGTTATCCAAGTTCATAAGGGTTAACATGGTGTATTTTAGGATACCGTTGGGGCTTGTTATGTGATCAATTCATTTACTTGGTTATTTTACTCTTTCCACTCTTCGTACTTCCTGTGCAGAGCCCCTAACCAGGGTTGCCTCGACGACTAACCATCGCTTAGACTTAACATTTCTTGAACCCAGGGAACGGCTACTGCATAGCCTTCCAACTTAACTTGAACATAACGTGTTTCCTTAAGTATCGACCGACCGTGGATAACTTTCCACTGAACCAACCGTGGCTCGTGCCTCTAAACCAACTCGTGTTCTATGCAACGCTATCGTCCAAGTCATACTTCATATGATGGGCCTTGGGGTCGTAGGACTATTTATCTTGACAACCGCAAAATAAGCGGGATAGCACGTAGAATAACTTAGGTCGACCGGCATCAAGCCTACAACATAACCCAAGGGACGAGCAAAGGCTATGCCAAGCCTTGCGGGACAGGACCGTGCATGCTTTAGCAAGCATTCATGCGGGCGACGCCTATGACTTAGGCTAACTCTCAGCTTTTGTACCGAAGACCAACTTTCCTTCTCCCAAGCCACGGGGCGAAGGACCGAGTGTTATTTTTAAAGCACGCCGTGCACCAACTCTAAGTCGACCGTGGGACATTTTCCATGTTCTAACTCATTTTGACCCGTCGGGATTATTCCCTTAGCTATGTGGATGCGTAGCTTTTATTTATCAAGCCTAACTTGTGCAGGTTGAAAACTCGATTTATTATGTGAAGGCAAAGATGAGGAGAGTTCACCGAAACTACCCTACCTGAGCGATGTCTCCGAGCAAGCCGTTGCAAGGCTAAGTCCGAACGCCGTCGGCGTTTCGATTCCTCCGATTGACTTTGTGGGACGGGGCACTACATGTACCGTAACCCCCATCGGAGGTAGTACATCTTCTGGAATGAGAGGATCCGAAGCTGCAGAGTTTTGATTGATAGCAGGCTCTTGACTAAGATTATTCAAAGGTGTATCAACCCCTTGACTATCTTGAGTTCGTGCTGCTACCTGTACCGGTGTTACCACTGTCGGCCGAACAGTTTGCTGAGTCATTATTATTTGATGCATATTTTGCATCATAGCAAGCATGTCCTTCAGTGATTGCTCCACTGCTGAGAGACGTTGCCCTATATTAGAAGTTGACTTCTTTGGTTCATCTTCGATACCATAGGATTCAACCTCCCTTGAACATACAGAGGGATTGGTGTAGAGGTATGAATCAACGCTATCAGTTTCTGACTCCAAAGACTGGGTACCCCCAGCTTCTGAATCTGAAGATTGCAACTGTCTTTGACTTCTTGACCGGGTATGCTGATACACCCCTTCAAAACTATCAAGAAGTTGGTTGAACTGTTGTTGGCTAGGAGTCCGAGACGAATTACGTCTTGGACGTCATCCTCTATTGACATGAGATGCCAAATTGACTGAAGCATAGGACAACTCATGTCCTTGGTCATCAACTGATTGCTGAGGCATATTGTAGCTTAATCGGTTAAAAACTGACCGTTTAGAAGATGAACAGCAACATTTAATTACAATCTGGTGACACTCACAATGGTAATTTTCTTGGGGGAGTGTCACAGGAAATTTTCTGTTTTTACGCTTTTGTATGAGCAACTCGCATAAATTAGAATGAGTGGAAGGAATCGTCTTCTTTATTATATTTGGGACAGAGAAACATTTAGTCCCTTGTGTATAAAGAAGATTACTGGCTGCATTAGCAGAACCAAACTATGCATTTTTAGGCGCCTGGAGTTGCGTGTGTAAATCCTGAGATTTTTGTGCACAAAGAATTCTATTAGCATTACGCGTAATATGAAGGTTTGGTACCTTGCGTAAACCAGTGTAAGAAGGTTGTTGGTAAAAAACTGAAGTTTTACCAATAATAGAATTCTTGTTTTTACGCTGCATGCGTGTTGGCAAATTCACTTTAGATGCAGAGGCATCATTATGAACTTTATCTACCATGTCACCGACAGAAGATTTACCCTTACGCGTAGAGCGCAAAACATGAATATCTGCCAAGTCACAGACGGGAGATTTACCTTTACGCGTAGAGCGTAAAGCTTGAGTGTCTACCACGTCACATACGGGAGACTGATTTTTACGCACAGAGCGTAAAACTTGGGTGTCTACCACGTCACAGACGGGAGACCGATTTTTACGCCCGGGGCGCATCACTGAAGTAGAGACTGCCTCGTCACAGACGGAAGCCTCCACAACAGGAGTGAGAAGGATTCCCTTGCCTTCAGAGACAGCAGGGAGATCAGAGGATGCTTTGGACTTAGGAATCCAAACTTTTTGCGCCTTCTGCGATTTTTGAACATCGGGGCAGTGAGTACTACCCCCAGTTCGTAGCATTTTTTTGTAAGCAGTCTGGTCAAATTGAACAACCAGAGTCTTCTTTGTCGATCCGACCGACACATCATCATATTGAGCAATTGAATTCTCGTCAGAGGAGAAAGTCGTCCCCAGCAGAGTCACCATTTTGTTTCACTTAACAAAATGCCTAAAATTGGGTTTTGAAAGAAAACGAGAAAAAGTACAAATATACAAATTATTTCTGGGAAGTATTGCTATGGAAGTCTGATCTGAGAGCGATCACTTTGTTCCTTGGACCACACGATGATATGAAGAGAATTGCTTGAAGAAGATGAACAATCGGAAGAACTAAATCACCAGAAAGGTATCGACAAAACGGTACTGATGGCACAGTCGAATGCTTTCCTGCTTTGCTTCACCCTGTTCTTGAAAAAAGTTGAAGAAATGCTTCTGGGAATATCACTCTGAAAGTATGAGTTTTCTCAAAATCTCCTCCTCTGTATCTCTCTTGATGATGTCTGTGTTAAAAATAAGTCTATTTATAGACTAGACCCTCTGTGCGTAAAAAGTAACATAATCGGGTCTCTACGCAAGCAATTGCCACCCACGATTGAAAATCAACCTCTACGCATGATGATACGTGTCCCAGGTAGAGTTTTGGTCTCCACGCTTGGTGACACGTGTCCCACAACTTTAGCAATATAGGGAGAGCACGTACACACGTTCCTCGATAAGTGTGGCATGAAAGCCACGTATGCAGACCACGTTCTCATACAGCCAGAAAAGATTGGGCGTAAAATAACCCAAAAATAGACTTCATGTGTAAAGTGGCAGACTGGGCGTAAAATAACCCAAAATAAACTTCCTGCGTAAAGAGGCTGAAAAGTAGCCTTGAGCGTATAATTAGCTCAAATAAACTCTACGCACACAAAAGCCTTGAGCGTAAAAGCTCGAATAGCTTTCATGCAAAAAAGAAGCAGTATCTTGAGCGTAAAGTAGCCCATCTGCACACTAAACGACAAGTGTTGGATTTGAAGAAAAAAATTTCTCGGCTTCTGTGCAATATTCTGTTAGAAAATTATACTGTCAGATCGATATCACGTGCATTAAATGCATGGTCTGACATCCTGTCCTTCGCATAAAAGTTGAGAATGGCTCTCGCATAAAGGAGCTCGCATAGAATTTTGAATCTGGCTTAATAGAGTCTTTTAATGAGTCTTACGTAGAGTCTGTCTTTGCGTAAAGTCCTTAACTTCTTTGACTTGGCTTATGAAGTACCTTTTACGCTCCTACAAGGTGTCGAGTGTGTGCACATGTGACTGGAAGAAGTGTTCGTGTCCAGGAAACTGGACATGAACGTGTCCAATCAGAGAAAATCATTGAATCAGAACACGTGCAGTGCAGTATCGTACAGGCAGAACATGAGCTCGTGGACACGACACAGTAGGCCACCGGCCACGTGATCGTATCCACTTGTTCGCCTAGCACAGGGCTACACGTGTGTTACCCTGCACCGTGTCTAAACCACGTGTTGTGTCGTGTCTAGCCACGTATTTGTGGCAAAATCGCGTGTGACTGCACAGTGTGTGCGACCGGTGCGCGTGCGATTTCTCCTCGTGTGGTGAACCATATGCTTCCAAATTTTAGGAGCATAATGTCAGTGATTGCCCCATCATCCCCATAAATTTTCGTGTCACCACGTATCCTATACAGTGAGTTATAGGTCCCGAGAGAAAGGGCAGTGCACGCTGTCCATAACAGCAAGTTCGTGTCCCCGTGTGGAAACGACACAACACAAAAATCATATATCAATGACACGAAATCAAACACTACACCTAGCACTACAAATTCAATCAAACACATTTCAAAAATAATAAAAAATACACGAGTGTGGCATTTCATCAAACACCTTCCTATACACTATGACACGTGTCCGATACGGACACCAAATGGACATAAAATTAATCCAAACTTTAGGGACAGCTAGGGGACACCTAGATCTAGCCCTAAATGCAAAGAAAACAGAATATTAGAACAATTTATGGAGTTTTACCTATAGGTACAAATAGCAAGAAAATGCTTTAAATGGGGGGTTCCTCCTTGCAAGCCAAATGCTCCTAAATTGCACGAAAACTGAGATTGCTCCCCATAATCAGCAAGTAGAGATTGATTAAATTCATATGCAAAAGATTTGGGCCGAAAAGGACTTGAATGAGAAAGTTATGGATTAGGGAAGATGGCTCCTTACCTCTTTCTTCAAAATGTTGAAACAACACAAAAGAGGCAAGAATAACTTAAATGATTACTTATAGGGAAGGGAATGACCTATTGGCTGGTCATAAAGTGAAAGTTAGGGTTAGGGTTTAGTCTAATAGGCTATGGGCCTAGTGGCACTAGTCATGGAACTAATTTCTAAGTCTCAAGCCTATGGACCAAATCACCAATCCTCTTATTTCAAACTTGATCCTAAGTGACCTAACTTAAGTTGACTTAAGTTAGACTAGGGTCTCATCATACAAATCAAGTCACCATAGCTAGGGTCAACATCTAGGTTAGTTTCTTAAGTCACAACTAGTAAAAGTCAAAATCAACAACCACCAATCCAATAATTAATCAATAAATTCCAATAAGTCAAAATGACCAATTTACCCCTAGGCTAAAAATGATAAATAAAAATTCTAATCACATGGTTAGGCTCTAGGGCAGACAGTCTCTAGGGTTTCACTAGCTGCACATCAAAATCACAAGTCATAATTTTTAAATAGTTTTAAAATGATTAAAAATCACTAAAATTCATATTATTATTTAAATATCATAATTAATAATTTAAATAATTTTTTTTTAAAATTATCCTCATTTAGAAAACTGGGTGTTATAAGTCTACCTACCTTAGAAAAATTTCGTCCTCGAAATTTAAGATGGTAGTACTCCTTCTAGGTCAAACACCCCCACAATCATAGTCTCAAAATTACACAGTTCGACAATCATATGCGTCTGTCCAAAATCATGATATTCAGAATCTTCGTCATGCTAGTGAGCAAAGCTACGATAATCACAGAGTCCTTGACTAAGGCATAAACCTCTAGAATCATGGTATTTAAAATTTTTGTATTGCCGCATGCTTGGCAGCGAAAACCTTAAATTCCCACACCCGAGAAATACATCCTAAATCTGACTATATGTCCTCACTTTGCTAGCTAACACGACTATCAAAGATTCTAGATCCCATAACTGAGGTGACCTAGCCCATATGATTTATCTCAGAAGAAAAAAATCAAACATAACACAAGGACAACATAAAAAAATTAATTAATCAACAAGGAACAGATGGAATCAAATTTTCAAGACAGTTATAAGAGGCAATTGCGGAATAGAATCGAGAAGAACGGAACCTGCAGCAAGATCTCCAATGGCCTGTACATCCTCGACTGTCCGGGCAAAAGCTCGCCCCTGCTGGCCTCCCCTGGCCTGCTGCTAATGCTGCATGTACCTCTGCTGCTGAGTTGGTAAGGGTAATCCTTCTAATGGCCTACCGGAGCCCTAGCTCCTGCTCCTTGAACTATCTGACCAAATGACTCAGGACACTCTCTCAGCCGATGATCGGATCCTTCGCAAAGTAAACATCTGCCCAGCCTCTTCTGACATTCGCCCCAATCGTGCCCTGGTCTCTTGTAGAAAGGGCAAATGATAACAAGATGCTGTCCCGGGGCCTGCTACTGCCTCTGTTGCTGCTGCACCTGCTAAAAGGGTATACGGTCCTAAAACTGCTGCTGCTAAAAGTAGACCCTCTGCTGTTGATACTGCTGCTGAATCTGTAGATATGGCATCTACTGCGGATACTGCTGCTGAATCTGTAAGTGGGGCCTCTTTGTTGGGCCCGCACTGCCACTAGCTCCCTAAGTGTCTCGTGTCCTCTTCTCCTTCAGCCCAAGATCGTCCTCCCCTGCCATGGCTCCTACCAGAATCTGCTCGAAGGTGGCATCACGGCTGCTCTTGGTATACGACCTGATCTCCCTGATCAAACCCCTGCGGAACCTCCTCGCCATTCCGGCCTCAGTAAGATCCTCGACGAATCTACCCAAATGGTAGAACTCCCCGGCGTATTCCTCAACTGTCTGGTTCCCTTCAACCAAACTCTCAAACTGCGCCGCTAAGGTACCGAGTGCTGTATCGGGAAATAATTTCTCTTTGAACAGTTTCTTGAACGTTGCCCAAGTTTGACTGGCTGTACCAACCTTCGGGTCCGTCTGGTACCAAGTGCGGGACAAGTCCTGCATCTGACTGGCGGCTGCCTCGATCTGTAATCCAGCTGGTATCTGTGCCAATCGGAATATCTCCTCAATATGCTCTATCCAATCATCAACATATATGATGCCCTCTGTACCCGTGAAGTCCCGGGGTCCCATCTTCTTAAAGGATTGGATGTCTGGAGTCTTCGACTGATACTGTTGCATCTGTCCTTCCAGTGGCTGAGCAGCCACCTGCTCTACTGTCGTCCTGACCAACTGGTGAGTATCTTGTATGCTCTGTCAAAAATCAGCAGACTGGCTCTGCTGTATCTGCTGCTGAGTCTCCAGGAATCGCTGGAAGAGGATAAACATCTGAGTCGCATCCACTATCTCTGAAGGTAACTGTTGTTGATACATATCCAGAATGATGGGGGAAGACCTCCGGACAGGTGGAGATGCACTCCTAAAAGCTACAGAAGATCCTATATGAGCAGAAACATGAGGTGTTGTGGTCCCAGCGTCCACAATCGGGCGAGGGGTGGTAGGCCTCTCACCAGCATCTGCTGGGCCAGAGGGATGCGATCGTGTCTCAATCACCATCCTGGAGACAGATCAGACAAGGAATCAATACTGAGATAGAAACGATAATTCAAGGGTGGACAGTTATTTCAAGGAAGCAATCTTCAATAGGAATTTAGATAGCAGGGATTCAGTTAAGAGTTTTTCCTAATGCGGTTGAGTACCTCAAAATAATCCTAATCCTACTGCAGGCTGTAGTGATACTCTAGTTCGAATATCACTACACAAACTCAACCTGTATGGGCCACCACTAAAAATATGTCATGACCCACACCCACTGTGAGGGTACGAGTACGTAACAGCGCCCAGCCTACGCAGCAGTGTCGGCGGTAGAACGCTGTTCTAGGTCATGAACTATAACTAACACAATATGAAATACTCTCCAAAAGGAGGCCAATCATAGAAAGTACAACTCAATCACAATCTAGAGGTGGAATATAGCACGATGGAATAGATAAGGTAACCTCAAAACTGAGGTACAATCGAAATGAAATAAATTAAAGTTAACAAATACTGGTGTCCACATCTCCATAATAATATAACTCTGAAATTAAAGACGACAACTAACATGAAAAGAAGAATAGCCTAGACTATCTAAACTCTACATGGGTATCATCCTCAGCAGCTGCCTGAACCTCCCCAGGGGTCCAGGTCACGAGTGTCATCTAGGCAAGCTCCATAGTAAGGGGTGCAGGGTTCCTCATCATCCTTTGTAAAATTTTCAACAAGTCCAGTCAGGACGGGAGCGAGCACAATACATCTCACGCAGATCATAACAGGTTAGAAAAATATAAACATGCAAGAGAGTACAATACATGAAACTGAAAGAAAGTATATGATGTAAATAAAGAGAGAACTGTAATAGAAATATCTACTATAAGTAGAGAGCTACCAGTGACTAGTGATTTAGAGTACAAAGTCGACATGTGAACGACTGGATTTGCACATGAATATACTATAGAGGCGTACATGGCTATACTACTTTGGAATTGTTCAGATAACTATTTATACTCCCCCATACCCAGTCAATACACAAGGATCCAGACAAGTTATGTTACGTACATGATTTTCACATAAAAGCCCATAGATGGGTGTACATGAAGTATACATGAGGGTTCAGAACTGAGTGCACATGAATTCTACATGAAGGCCCATGAAGGATACACATGAAGTATAGGTTATACATGAAATACACGAGAAATATGACCGAACATGAGAGCACATGAGAGTACACGAGCGAGCATGAACGAGCATGAAGCACATGAGAAACATGAATAACATGAGAGCAAGGAATACATGATGTACATGAAACACACGACATGATGTATTCGATGCTCTCGAGGAGGATAACATCTCAATGTAGGGATCCATATAGTACCAATCCGTGATAATATCGTGACAGCATCAAATAAGGTAAACTAGAGCAGGAATATAATCCTAAGCAAGTTATGAAATGATCAAAGAATGTACTTGCCTGGTATCTGAATATCTGAAGTAAATGTACTGTCCGAGATGAGGTACCTGACTCCTAGTTAGAGCAACACAAGTCAAGATGTATACAGGGGATGATAATTGAAATGTATAATGCATCTGCATGCTGTCTAGGTCAAACTAGACTAGAGTCAACACTTGGTAAACTCTGGTCAACTATACTAGTCAAGGCTAGGTCAACTAGGTCAAACTTAACCCATCAAGTCTTACTAGGCCTAACCACGACTATTCTAGCAAGCACACATCAATCCCAAGGCTATATAAGCCAACACAAACCACACATCAAAGGCACATCACACTTTGCTATTAATCATGAATTCAAATATATATATATATATATATGTATAGGCTTACATATATACATATATATATATATATATATATATATGTATAGGCTTACATATATATATATATATATATATATATATATATATATATATACAACATTACACATACAATATGTAAATAGAGAGAGAAAAACTAGCATGTAAGGGACTATGTGGTTGGTGTGTGTGTACATGGTTGTGGACATGAAAGGGTATCAAAATACTAACTATTATATACATGGCATGTAGGTTAAACTATCTACATTACAACATCTAATTGTACTTAACATGCATGGCTACCAAAGTATACATTTATATTAGGCATAAATCATACATTCCTTGTATGCGTACTTGCATACATACAAGTCATACAACATGCATACTTACATACATATTCTCATTCATGCTTACATTTCATATTCATTTGCATTCATTCATTTATATCATTACATGTATACATACATATCTATATCCATAACCACTATACAACCAATATAGAATCAACATGTATAATATGAGCTAATATTATATATGTATATAGGTATATAAAGAGGGAAAAATATGAGAGGGGAACATGGGTGAGTGTATTACAATAAAGGTAGGGGTCAATGCCATTCTCTGTTTAGTACAGTGAATACACAGTGTACAATGCATAGAAAGCAATGTGTTCAATTCTCAGAAAACAGCGTGTGAAGGGAAATTCAGATTTAACAGTTTAATAGTGCATAGATGTGTGGAATTGTTCTTAGATTTTCAACAGTGAATGGGTGTGTGTGTATATGTCATAATTGTGTGTGTGAGTGTAGATAGTTTCCTGTGATTCTCAGATTTCAGAATTCACATAGTGGCATGTGTGTATATGACAAGGTATTAGGAAACAGTGCATCCAGTTATCCATTTCCATGTTTTAGTGTAAACAATCAATGTGTGCTCCGGAAGAAAACTGTATAGAAGTATGTGTGTAATGTAATTTAGGAATAAATCTAGCCTTGACAGTTTGGTATTGACAGTGGTGTATATTTCAGTATAATATGACAGTTCTCAGGAATGTGCAAAAGACAGCTTTCATAACAGTCCCAAACCCAATTTCAAATCCTATAACCCATCACTAACATCAAACCTACATTCATAATAAACTAATCAGGGTAATTTAGATCATGGAAATTGGTTTTGAAAACACATTTAATTCTCAGAATCAGTAAACAGTGTACAGATTCAAACTCATAGCAATTTGAAACCCAAATTTGAATCTTGATTCCTTGTGTTAACAATCAACCTAACATGTAGCTATACACAGGCATATGGGGATGAATTAATGCTGTAAAATATTCATAGGAAATTAGGTTTGAAATACATTTAAAAACTCAGAATTCCCAACAGTGAAACATGTATCAGGATTTATACAGAAAGCCCAATTTCGAATTTAAAATTGGCAACAAACATCAAATTAAACGTGCACAGGTGTCGAGTGTGTGCACACGTGTCTGGAAGAAGTGTCCGTGTCCTAAAAATTGGACACGAACGTATCCAATCAGAGAAATTTTTTGAATCAGAACACGTGCAGTAAAGTGTCGTGCAGGTAGAACATGAGCTCGTGGACACGACACAGTGCGACACTGGCCATGTGCTCGTGTCCACGTGTTCGCCTAGCATAGGGTTATACATATGTCACCCTTTACCGTGTCCAAACCACGTGTTGTGTCGTGTCTAGCCATGTATCAGTGGCAAAATTGCGTGTGACTACACATTGCGTACGACCAGTGTGCGTGCGATTTCTCCTCGTGTGGTGAACCATATGCTTCCAAATGTTGGGAGCATAGTGTCAGTGATTGCCCCATCATCCCCACAAATTTTTGTGTCACCATGTGTCCTGTACAGTGAGTTCTAGGTCCCGAGTGGCAGGGCTGTGCACGCTGTCCAGAACAGCAAGTTCGTGTCCCCGTGTGGACACGACACAACACGAAAATCATAGATCAATGACATAAAATCAAGTACTACACCTAGCACTACAAATTCAATCAAAAACATTTCAAAAATAATAAAAAATATACGAGTGTGGCATTTCATCAAACACCTTCCTATACACTATGACACGTGTCCGATACGGATACCAAATGGACACAAAATTAACCAAAACTTTAAGGACAACTAGGGGACACCAAGATCTAGCCCTAATGCAAAGAAAACAGAATATTAGAACAATTTGTGGAGTTTTACCTATAGGTGCAAATAGCAAGAAAATGCTTCAAATGGGGGTTCCTCCTTGCTAGCCAAATGCTCCCAAATTGCATGAAAACTGAGATTGCTCCCCATAATCAGCAAGTAGAGATTGATTAAATTCATATGCAAAAGATTTGGGCCGAAAAGGACTTGAATGAGAAAGTTATGGATTATGGAAGATGGCTCATTACCTCTTTCTTCAAAATATTGAAACAACACAAAAGAGGCAAGAATAACTTAAATGATTACTTATAGGGAAGGGAATGACCTATTGGCTGGTCATAAAGTGAAAGTTAGGGTTAGGGTTTAGTCTAATGGGCTATGGGCCTAGTGGCACTAGTCATGGAACCAATTTCTAAGTCTCAAGCCTATGGACCAAATCACCAATCCTCTTATTTCAAACTTGATCCTAAGTGACCTAACTTGAGTTGACTTAAGTTAGACTAGGGTCTCATCATGCAAATCAAGTCACCATAGCTAGGGTCAACATCTAGGTTAGTCTCTTAAGTCACAACTAGTAAAAGTCAAAATCAACCACCACCAATCCAATAATTAATCAATAAATTCCAATAAGTCAAAATGACCAATTTACTCCTAGGCTAAAAATGATAAATAAAAATTCCAATCACATGGTTAGGCTCTAGGACAGACAGTCTCTAGGGTTTCACTAGCTGCACATCAAAATCACAAGTCATGATTTTAAATAGTTTTAAAATAATTAAAAATTACTAAAAATCATATTATTATTTAAATATAATAATTAATAATTAAAATCACAAAATTTTAAAACTAACCTCATTTAGAAAACTGGGTGTTACAGCCTTTGTGTGGCACACTGAGTGGTTGTTATTATCGGTTTCACCAGCAAAGGACCGTAGGCGAGTACATTTGTTGTTTGTTTTCGATATTGTTATTATATAGTTCATTGTTAGTCATTGAATATTTGATTCTTGACACCTCGTCATACAGATACCATATCTTGTTTTCCTTTCATATCTTGTCATGTTTCTTACCAGTAGTATCGGAAAGGGGAAGTACCAAACAGATGTGTGATCTGACCGTAGATATTTTAGATATCGTAGATATTGTAGACCTCATATACATGTTTTTATTTTGTGTAACATAGAAATCATAGGAATTGTTTATTTTATTGCTATTTAGACATCGTAGACATCGTCGTGTGACTGTCCCTAGACCGATCACATATCGAAAGGGCACTTCAAAACAAATAGATAGTATTTCATTTGTTCTACGTTCCTCAAGTCTCCTTTGTTCTACAAATAGAGATTAGCTAGATAGATGAGTTGTAGTCATTTTTAATAATTGTAAGAGTTTATATTTTTCTTCAAATATAAAACTTGTGAATATTGTAAGTTTATTTTAGTTATTGTGAATGAACAGAAAGTTATTATTTTATGTGACTTGAGTATCATGGCTTTGACAGCGTTCTACCGCCGACACTGCGGCATAGGCTAGCTTGGACCCGCACTCCTATCTCGAAAAATGGGTGCGGGTCATAAAAAATCCACTACTGCTATTGAAAATTTCTTTGACTTCTACTATCGCCCTTGAAAGTTTGTATTTATGCTCAATCATACCATTCTTGAAGTCCTATTTATGAATTATCGTCTTTCCTCAATCGAAAGGACGAACGATCACTTCGTTATTATCTTATTATAGATTGTGACTAAGGTAGATAAATTATCTTGTAGGTAATTATTTAGGGTATGTAGAGGTTTGGATAGACGTTACTATTAGATGTGAATGATAATTATATCAAGTTTTAGTTCCTATAGGGAAATTTCTCCGGTTGAATGATTTGTTGAGCCGCAAATTGGTGATTCAGCAACATCATGTAAATTATCACATTGAGTTAGAAAGTTTTACCTGAAGGATATAGTAACCCATGCTTGACATGACTAGGTGATTAGCTAAGGTGGGTAGGCATGTATAGATACTCCACTAAGATAGGATATGGAATAGAGTATGATACCAGGCTTATCCCTAACAGAAAACATGAGGATTATTAGACTAAACCACGTCCTTGTTTAGGCTAGCCTAAGTTGAAATAGAAGTTAACGTGTTCCACCCTGGTTGATTAGAAGAATATAAAGGTTCATTGATAAAAAAAAGGATGAGACGAGTAGGAATACGACTCGAAGGAAAATTCCTACTCGAAGGAAGACACAGTTGGATTTTAGATTGAAGACTGTAAACCTGAAAGACTGTAGAAAATAGAGTCCGAGGATTTCGACGGGATAAAACAAATTGATGAAGCATGATGATCATGACTAGATACAAACATTTAGAGTTATGTTGTACTAAATTTGAAGAATTTTTACGTAGATGATATAGAATTCAGAAGTACGATGTAATAGGGAAAAAAATTATGGGATGATGAAGAACTACTATAGGAAGATTATTATCGATTTAACAATATCAGAGAGAAATATGATCGATGAATATGTAAGACTAAGTTGACCAATCAACCATCTCTATACTGGTTGAGTCAACCTTGTATGAACTATTGGAGATAGAGACTAGAGGAATGATCAATAGAGTTAGACTATGATAAGAGGCATTAGATATAAGTATATATTTGACCAAGCCTCGAATTTTTTTTCCCCTAGTAGATAGTTAGGCGTGCTTGTAAAAAATGTATAATTGCTTATGGATAGATAAGGTAGAACATTGGTTAGGCTGTTATTGGATATGACTTAAGACTTATAAAGGTATAGCATGGAGTTTCAGCGTTGATCAAGTTTAAGAATTGATCATGATCTTTGATGGACAAATCGTAGCTAAGGATCTAGGAATAGAGTTAGAACCGTACCCCAAGAGGCAGACTAGTAAACTCTTTATTGATGCAAGATAGTTAGGGACCCTAAAGGAATTGCTATTAGAACATTGTGTTAGTATGAGGATAAGTAGTAGATATACAATAAGAGAGAATTATAAAGAACATTATGTTTGGGATGAATAAATATAGATGAATAAGATTAAAATTTCAAGAAAAGTTATCGAGATGAGGACTATGACTATGATTATCTACGATAACGTAAAGAGGATTACAGAGGGAACCATACCTCAAGTAAGATCTTGAAGTTGAGATCCAGATAAAGAACAAGAACATTATCTCGATGAGATAGACGATACAATTTATGACACATAAAAGGTAATGTTAGAAAAATGATAATGAAATGCAAAGATGTAGATATGAAAAAAAATGTAAGCACCTGATCAAGATTATGGCATGAGATGAGAAAAAAAGATTTCAAGATAGAAAGGTAGAGTAATCCTAAATAGATTGATAATGGGATCTAGAGTTGAGTTGTGCATAGTATATTATACATTAAATATCGTATATTTTCCAGGATAGAGGATATTATGAGTAGCTTGATATTTGGTTAGCAAAAATCTCAATTGAGAAGAAATATAGTATACCAATGGAAAATGGATGATATCGAGGACTTTTAAATACTATAAGATTGATTCTGGATTAAGATTGGCTGGCTGAATTTGAGGGACCATATGTTATCCTAGGAACCTGATAGACATGCTAAACCATAGTATGAATTGGTGTACAATTATCTCAGCCTGCTTAATTTTTAGATTATTCTAAGTGACTTCCATTATTTATTTTAGACGTATCCATATATTTTTTTTCCTATTCCTAATCTCGTAAATCACAGTTGCGTGATTTAGCCATTTCTATCATTCTAAAAATACGATTAAGAAGATCATATTCTTCCTTAGCTATGTCTTGATTTTAAACCAAAACCTTGATTTCATACCTCTTTTGCCTAATGATCATATTATCCTAGAAGCCATACCTTCCAAATTCCTGATAAAGTATTTATCTAGTCGTGCCCCATATAACGCCCCAGTCCCAAAATACTTAGGACTAGGTACGTATCCATGCCAGCTGCATACATACGAAGTATACTCCAATATATCGAAACCTCGTATAAATACATAAGCTGTAAAATACAGTAAATCCAGAATAACTAAATCTCATCCACTAGATAAATAAATGATATAAGAGCAACTTTGAATTTGTCATGTATACAATCGTTGGGCGGAGACAAAGTCCACTACCAACTACCTCAAATAAAATGTACAAGAAGTGATCGATAAAATAACGAGACGAACCATGCGCAATCGTCTTCGAAAGAATGGAGAAGATCATGGCCTTAGCTAGAACACCTACAAATTCACAGAAGCACACACCTGTAGAGATAACCAGGTCCTCAGAGGGACATAATAAGACACATAATATCATGCCATACAAACTGAATAAATATTGCTCAAATAAATAAGGGATGCCTACAATAGGGTACCTAACCGTACTATAGTGAATGCAATAAGAACAAACCTTTGACGCATGGGCCGGATCAGGAATATCAGGAATCAGGACCGTATCTCCCACTGGAGATAACTGGCAATCAGGACCGTACCTCCCACTAGAGATAACCGGCTATCAGGACCGTACCTCCGACTGGAGATAACCGGCTATCAGGGCAGTGCATATATGACCCATACATTAAGGAACTATTCTTCCCACCCAATGTCTATTATGTTGTATCCACAACATAAATCCCCTATTAACTGCTAAGTCAAACTAAGCATGCAACCTCTATTAGCGGATATTCCTATCGCACGGCTTGTACGTACTAGTGGCCAGCCAATCACGCACGTCCGTGTTCTACATACGACACACAACTTCGTGGTACAACGTGTCAAGGCCATGAATGCAACACATAAGGTGGTCCCTTAAATCTAGGTTTAATGTGTAAGAAAAATAATACATAGCAGGAAATATAAATGAACAGTAAGTTCTAACAGGTTATGCCATGTATCACAGTTTATTTTGCATAAAGAAAATAAATAATGCATGAAATATGAGCTAAAATAAATAAACGGCAAATGGCAAGGTGTCTTGCCTGAGGTCCTTGCTGGTGAAACCGACAATCCCGTTGGGTACAGAATAGTCACAGGGCTACACAAGATGAACTCAGACGATATGACAAACTTCTAAAATAAAAACCAAAAATAAAATATTCTGAAATTTTTTTTAGGAAAAATATATGATGTGTATTTTTCTGTCAGTATTTCGAAATTTTAAACGGATCGTGATTCTGATTCCTGGTTCTCCCAGAATCTCAAAAACACTAAAACGTATCAGATTTCGGACCACCGACACTCCACAAATTTTCTAGAAAATTAAGTTTCGAATTTATGAAAATAAAATTTACACTCAGAAAATATACCTCAATACGATTCCAACAAAAAAATTGGAGGTCAAAAGGAGTCCGTAGTTGGGAGTTATGGTCATTCGAAGTTGCTACAACCTTTGAAAATTGAGGCTGAATTTATGACAAAAAAAGAGAGAAATTTTGACAAGGATGGTTTGAAAGATGATTTGTGGTAAAAATAATATGTAGGAGTACCTGCCTATTTATAGGATGTGGGAATTTCCAATTAGATAAGAATTAGGATTCCTTTAAACCCAATTTAGATATTTCCTAATTTAATTTAAAAACAATCAAATCCAAATCCAAATCCAAATCTAATTTAAATCAAATCAAATTCTCTTAGTTTAAAATCAAATCAATTAAATCCAATTTAAATCTATTTAAATTTTTAGCTCAAAATCAAATGGGATAAATAAATTTTGAATATTTAACTATTTAAATAAATCCAAAAATCAAATCAAGATTTAAATGGCCACCATAACTTCCAAATATATTTTTCAAAATATCAATAATAATAATTTCAAAAATAATAAATATTTTTGAATATCTTTTTAAATAATAAAATATTTATTAATAAATCTCGAAAATTACATTTTTATTTAAAATAGAGTAATAAATAATTACGAAATATATGTATGCACGAATAATACATACATGATTATGCTTTTCCTAGTATACAATGAAATATTATTTATGATTAGTAACTGCTAAAAATAAAAAGGCTTTTTATAGCAAGAATAATAATTATATAATATTTTGAAAGTGTATAATAAAATAGAAAAAAATATTTTTCTAACATATGTACGCTCGCACATATTCGTACTTGACGAGCAACTACGAAAAATAAAATTTCGTACGACGTACAATACGACTATGCAACGTACAATACAAAATTTTTAAATCAGTACCAAATTTAATATATATAAAAAAATATAGTAGAAATTTAGGGGTTTTACATCATACCCAACTTAAAAGAATTTTGTCCTCAAAATTAAGAATTAGGAGGGGTGAGAAGGCACAACGGTAGATAGGAGGGTTTAAGGAAGTTTATATGGTCGTAGTCTAAGTTGAGGGTATGATTAAGAGACGATTGTAATAACTCTTAAATTCAAGTGATTAGAAAGTCAAGATTGTAAATTTAGTGTCAAGGGAAAAGTCGAGTAGTTTAAGACAAAGATATGGTTACATTGGGTGGTAATGGTCATGGTGATAGAACAGTTAGAGGAGTTTTAGTACGTCACTTTCGTCCTTCTAAAATAGGTGAAGGCGAGCACAATATAGAGTTCGAAGGAGGCGTTATCGAATACGAATACGTGGTTCAAAGGCGACCGAATAATTCAAAAGGAGTTGTCAAGGCAGTCGCGGATGGGACTCTAGAGGACAAGTTTAGCTATGTCCCCATCCACGTAGAACGATAGATAAAAGCGAACCAAAGTGCACTCGGTTGATCAGACCATTATGCATCGGTTCTGATTAGACAATATGTTAGTGGGTGCACCCAATAAAATATGTCATGATCAAGCTTGATAACGAAATAAGCTTGCAAAACTGAAGCTACGTTAGCAGCGCGAGATAGTCAAAATATGAGCAAGGGAGGTACTGATGAAGAAAATTTTAAATAGTCCCAGATCTTTTAAGATCAAGGCTCGTCCGAAGTTCGGGCCTATACAGTTGTCTTGGTTGACTAGCTAAGTTAGGGTCCTCTGAACTTATAGGCTAAGCAAACTTATCCACATGGGTCACAAGGACAAAGGCTTTGTTGGGCCGTGAGGTAATCTACCCAACTTACAAGAGTTAAACTAGTAATGGGATGAGACAATGGGGTAGGCAATCAAGATAAAGTACAAATTTAAGCATTTAAGGAACTAAGTAGAACAAAATTCACCTATCGGGTTAAGGGATTGAGTCAAGGTTGGATCTCTTAATTGAAGTCGGAAAGTATTTTGGTGTCATGGTAGAGGTTATAGTTTGGCCATTTTGACCAGAAGGTCCTATCATGAAAATAGTGTACAAGGAGACGTGTTTTAGTGGGACGTGATACATCTACATGAAGGTGGACTTGTCTAGGTCTTACATATGAAATTTGTTGGAAGGAAAAGTGTAGTATTGTACTCCAAATATACAAGTCACGGTAGGGGACGCCAGAAGATCAAAAATAGAAAGTGGGAGTTCACGAGGTGATAATTAATGCACAAAATAAAGAAGATCGAGTTAAAGCGTGAAATAAAATTAATTAAAGAATCCATTAAAAATAATTTAGAAACACAATTCCGGAGAGAAGATAGTCTCCTAGATGAATACAATTAAGGAACCATTAACTCATTATTCAAATTGCAAATGGGTTAGAAGGTCGCATTTAAAAGATCTAGAATTGAAGGAAGGTCGAGTAAGTCGAGGTGAAAATACAGTCACATAGCTGGGTAGATGACTAACAACACTTGTGTATATACTACTATCATGGTCATGAGTGACATGGCAATTAGTGTGGAATACTTCTAACTCATTAGGGCTACCTTTGTAGCCTATCATTAATATTTTAACTCAAGTTTCCTCCAAAAGTTTTAAAAAATAAACTTTCAAAATTATACCACCAAAATTTGTATTTACTCCAAGCCGTTCAAATTCATCAAAAAAAATTTAAATCACTCTCATAAATCTCAAAGCAAAATTTTATCATGTTACTACTAACCTTTTTCCAAAATTAACGTTTAAATTCAACTATTTAACTCAAGAGTTCATAATTTACGAATCCATAAAAATTTCACAATCAATCAAAAATTTAACACTCTAAAATTTTCAAATAATTTATAATAAAACTCTTAGCATATTAAAAGCAATCTAAAAAAATTAAGCTCAATGCTCTCATCAATTTTAACTTATATTTATGCTATGTTTTTCCAACAAACTCACAACTTTAAAATGGTAACTTCCTTTAATCAATCAAAATAACTTTCCATCACATCCTTCGAAATTCTTCAAAAAAAAAAAATTTAATATTAGCAATCCCACATTAAACTAAATTTTTAAATAATCTTATCAGTCAAAATCTATTTTTTTACCAAAAATCTAAATAGATTTGTAAATCCTCAATCATAGGACACAATTTAAAATAAAAAAAAATTCTCAAAAATCGTTTTCATAACTTTCAAATATTTTAAACCAAAATTCACCGTCATTACTTTTCCTTAAAATTTAAAATTTTATAAACACGAAAACCGCAAGTTGTACAACTCCGTTTAAATAATTCCTACGACCATTTTTAAAAGCTAAGATCATTTTCAAACCAAATCTATAACTGTTCAAGGTGCATAACTATAATACAATAAATCATGAACATTAAAACTCAAAAATCAAATAAACTTTATATTTGTTCAAAGATATATATCTATCACCCAAACTCATAAATATCACAACTCGAAAAGCAAATCAATTTTATACTTGTGCAAGGATGTATAACTATAATCCAATAAATCATAAATATCAAATCTTTGAAAATCAATCAATTTCTTAAACTAAGTATGAAATTCTATAAATCCTCGGGTGTTTACTATTTAGAAATCTCAAGGTTAAAACTTTCCGTGGTAATATCCTACTTTACAAATTACTAATCATTAAATCACAAAAAAAAACCCTTTAACTCAATTAGAGTCTTAAATGTATTCCAATTGCCAATATAACCATTCTAGCCATGTGTTTGACCTATGAGCATATACTAGTGTAGTCATCTTCCTAGTTGACACTAAGCACCAAAATAAGAATCAACGGTAGAAAGGAATCAAGCAAGATACAATTCAAGGAAGTCGAACGAGAGTTCGGAATTTGAAGCCAAGGGAAGAGGTCAAGCTGTATAGATGAGATTCCTATAATTCTAATCCTATGTTGCAGGTTCACATCGGTACAGTAACGTAATCGAAGTGACAAACTCGACCTGCATGGGCCACCACAAAAACATATAACGCCCCAGTCCCAAAATACTTAGGACTAGGTACGTATCCATGCCAGCTGCATACATACGAAGTATACTCCAATATATGGAAACCTCGTATAAATACATAAGCTGTAAAATACAGTAAATCCAGAATAACTAAATCTCATCCACTAGATAAATAAATGATATAAGAGCAACTTTGAATTTGTCATGTATACAATCGTTGGGCGGAGACAAAGTCCACTACCAACTATCTCAAATAAAATGTACAAGAAGTGATCGATAAAATAACGAGACGAACCAAGCGCAATCGTCTTCGAAAGAATGGAGAAGATCACGGCCTTGGCTAAAATACCTGCAAATTCACAGAAGCACACCCCTGGAGAGATAACCAGGTCCTTAGAGGGACGTAACAAGACACATAATATCATGCCATATAAACTGAATAAATATTGCTCAAATAAATAAGGGATGCCTGCAATAGGGTACCTAACCGTACTATAGTGAATGCAATAAGAACAAACCTTTGACGTATGGGCCGGATCAGGAATATCAGGAATCAGGACCGTATCTCCTACTGGAGATAACCGGCAATCAGGACCGTACCTTCCACTGGAGATAACCGGCTATCAGGACCGTACCTCCCACTGGAGATAACCGGTTATCAGGGCAGTGCATATATGACCCATACATTAAGGAACTGTTCTTCCCACCCAATGTCTATTATGTTGTGTCCATAACATAAATCCTCTATTAACCGCTAAGTCAAACTAAGCATGCAACCTCTATTAGCGGTTATTTCTATCACACGGGTTGTACGTACTGGTGGCCAGCCAATCACACACGTCCCTGTTCTACATGCGACACACAACTTCGTGGTACAACGTGTCAAGGCCATGAATGCAACACACAAGGTGGTCCCTTAAATCTAGGTTTAATGTGTAAGAAAAATAATACATAGCAGGAAATATAAATGAACAGTAAGTTCTAATAGGTTATGTCATGTATCACAGTTTATTTTGTATAAAAAAAATAATACATGAAATATGAGCTAAAATAAATAAACAGCAAATGGCAAGGTGTCTTGCCTGAGGTCCTTGCTGGTGAAACCGACAATCCCTTTGGGTACAGAATAGTCACAGGGCTACACAAGATGAACTCAGACGATATGACAAACTTCTAAATAAAAACCAAAAATAAAATATTTTGAAATTTTTTTAGGAAAAATATATGATGTGTATTTTTCTGTCAGTATTCCGAAACTTCAAACGGATCGTGATTCTGATTCCTGGTTCTCCCAAAATCTCAAAAACACTAAAACGTGTCAGATTTTGGACCACTGACACTCCACAAATTTTCCAGAAAATTAAGTTTCGAATTTATGAAAATAAAATTTACATTCAAAAAATATACCTCAATACAATTCCAACAAAAAAAACTGGAGGTCAAAAGGAGTCCGGAGTTGGGAGTTATGGTCATTCGAAGTTGCTACAACCTTTGAAAATTGAGGCTGAATTTATGACAAAAAAAAGAGAGAAATTTTGACAAGGATGGTTTGAAAGATGATTTGTGGTGAAAATAATATGGAGGAGTACCTGTCTATTTATAGGATGTGGGAATTTCCAATTAGATTAGAATTAGGATTCCTTTAAACCCAATTTAGATATTTCCTAATTTAATTTAAAAGCAATCAAATCCAAATCCAAATCCAATCTAATTTAAATCAAATCAAATTCTCTTAGTTTAAAATCAAATCAATTAAATCCAATTTAAATCTATTTAAATTTTTAGCTCAAAATCAAATGGGATAAATAAATTTTGAATATTTAACCATTTAAATAAATCCAAAAATCAAATCAAGATTTAAATGGCCACCATAACTTCCAAATATATTTTTCAAAATACCAATAATAATAATTTCGAAAATAATAAATATTTTTGAATATCTTTTTAAATAATAAAATATTTATTAATAAATCTCAAAAATTACATTTTTATTTAAAATAGACTAATAAATAATTACGAAATATATGTATGCACGAATAATGCATACATGATTATGCTTTTCCTAGTATACAATGAAATATTATTTATGATTAATAACTGCAAAAAATAAAAAGGCTTTTTATAGCAAGAATAATAATTATATAATATTTTGAAAGTGTATAATAAAATAAAAAAATATTTTTCTAAAATATGTACGCTCGCACATATTCGCACTTGGCGAGCAACTACAAAAAATAAAATTTTGTGCGCGACGTACAATACGACTATGCAACGTACAATACAAAATTTTTAAATCAGTACCAAATTTAATAAATATAAAAAAATATAGTAGAAATTTAGGGGTTTTACACCCCATTTCCATAAAAATTTCTCATTGCATTTATCAAAATCTTCCTTATCATGATCTGCAACTTCCTTGTTCGCAATCCTCTAGAACTTATCTTTCCATTATACAAATCCCTCTATGCCACCTCACTCGAGTTATGTCCATCCGAGTCAATCTCTTCTTACATGTTAAAACCCTTGATGGAACTGGGGATTCCCAGGACCCTTCCTTTGGTGTGCGTATTGATCGATAGAAAGTTAAACAGATCTAATACGTGTTCTAACCCTTCATAGGCAGAAACTAGGGTTCACGAAGTATACCTGCGGCGGAAAGGAGACAAGTAATTCCTGGCAATCTCGAGCGGACGACCCCAAGATCTTCTGCACGTATTCCTTCCTCGAGTTGGACGTCGTGTGGGCGATGATCTTCCAACTTTTTCTTCTCCTTGGCAGCACTCTCTTTCTCTCCTTACGTGAATCACGAATTTAGAGAAAATTTTAGATTTCTAATCGGTAATCTGGCGGCCAGAGAATAGAGGATATATATAGGCTACGGCAGGGACCATAAGGAGAAATTAGGGTTAGGCCTCCTAACGGATCTGGATATCCCTTGTTCAGTCTGAACACACAATTCAGGCCCATTAACAATAGCTCGGTCCACTAATGAGCTATTATTGCACTACCTCCCTAATCCCAAATTATGTTTGTGGGCTCCTTTTATTATATGCTCGTTTGGCTCCCCATGTTAAGATATCGTATGTCCGTCGATCAAATTAAGTTACTGATAACTATATTGATTCGACATCTTTTATCCTTAAGTAGTACCGCTCAACTTTATTTGTCATGTCGGATATAATCCACCTGCAGGGTTTACATGAAAATCTTTATGAGCTCCTTAAGAGGACATCATCAACCCAGTGTATCGGGACATGGATTCCATTTATAATCAACAGCCCATCATACATACAATATTATTACCCAATTCATAGAGGTTGTTGATCCATAATGAATCTCACTCTTTTATGAGTCAAAGTAATGCACATTGCATATACATGTCCGTTATTATATCCGGATTAAGAGTACAAGCATCTATAATAACAGAGGTGTTTGTTCTCTTATGTAGTCAGTACAAAGAGAACAACCTCAAGTGGTCCTGTTCAATACACAAAAAGTGTACTAGTGTAAACCTATAGTCAAGATAGACTAGTACCAGATTACACTACAACCTTTCCAATAGATTGTCCAAGTCCATCTAGGTTGTGAACTATTTATATACTCTATAGAAAACTGATAATATGATCTTTTGTGTGACACCACACACCATATTATCTACAATATAGAATATCAGACATTTGCATTAACACTTGCAACAAATACAATATGCAAACATTTGCCCATATGATTCTCATTCAAAATTTAAGGAAATAAGGTTACTACAAAAGTGATGCTTTTAGTATATAACCCTAACAATCTCCCACTTATACTCAAAGCATTGCTTTTCAGTATACTGTTACAAATCTCCTACTTATACTTAAAGCCATGCTGCTACACATCTGACTCCCATTCCCTCAACATGACTGTCAAAAGCCTTAGCTGGTAAGCTCTTTGTAAAGGGATCAGCTAGGTTGCCGGCTGATGCTATCTTGATCACAGCAACTTTTTCTTTCTTTACGAAATCTCGTATCAGGTGGCACTTACGCTCAATGTGTTTGCCTGTCTTATGGGCTCGTGGTTCCTTCGAGTTTGCCACTGCACCACTATTATCACAATAAAGTATAATAGACTTAGGCAAACTAGGTACCACATCCAAGTCCAACAGAAAGTTTCTGAGCCAAACCGCTTCTTTGGCTGCCTCAGAGGCTGCCACATACTCGACTTCCATGGTGGAATCAGCAATACATTTTTGCTTGATACTCCTCCACACAATGGCTCCACCTCCCAAAGTAAACACATAACCTGAGGTAGATTTCCTGGAATCCCTATCTGACTTAAAATCTGAGTCTGTATACCCCAAGGAAACTAAACTATCTGCCTGGTGAACTAGCATATACTCTTTAGTCCTTTTCAGGTACTTCAAAATATGCTTTACGGCAGTCCAGTGCTCTTGTACTGGGTTAGACTGATATCTGCTGACCTTGCCTACGGCAAAGCAGATGTCTGGTCTCGTACATAGCATTGCATACATTAAGCTTCCTACTGCTGAAGCATAAGGAACTGCCTTCATGTTTTCTATCTCTTTAGGTGTCCTCGAACACTGCTCCTTTGATGGAGCAATTCTATGTCTAAAAGGTAAGAAACCTTTCTTAGAATTTTACATACTAAAACGAGTTAGTACAGTATCGATATAGGAAGCTTGGGATAAGCCCAACATCCTTTTCTTGCGATCTCGTAGAACTTTGATCCCAAGGATGTGACCTACTTCTCCCAAGTCCTTCATATCAAACTGTTTGGATAACCATACCCTTACATCAGATAATACCTTCACATTGTTTCCAATGAGCAAGATGGCATCCACATAAAGTACTAGGAACACCACCACGTTTCTGTCACACTTTGTGTATACACATGATTCATCCTGACATTGGTCAAATCCATAGGATTTTATCACCTGATCAAAACAGATGTTCCAAGATCTGGAAGCTTGCTTAAGTCCATAAATGGACTTTTTGAGCTTACAAACAAGATGCTCCTGGCCCTTTTCAATGAACCCGTCTGATTGCTTTATATAGATGTCTTCCTCAAGACTTCCATTAAGGAAAGCTGTCTTGACATCCATTTGCCAAATCTCATAATCGAGATGAGCTGCAATAGATAAAAGAATCCGAATAGACTTAAGCATGGCTACAGGAGAAAAGGTTTCCTCATAATCGATACCCTCTCTTTGAGTAAAACCTTTTGCTACAAGCCGAGCTTTAAAGGTTTCAACCTTACCGTCTGATCCTCTTTTTCTCTTATAGACCCACTTGCATCCAATGGCTTTTACACCAACGGGTGGTTCTACAAGCTCCCAGACCTGATTAGAATCCATAGATTCTATTTCAGATATCATTACTTTTTGCCAAGACTCTGTATCTTTATCTTGGAGTGCTTCATTGTAGGTACAGGGATCATAATCTTGTTCCTCAGGGACGAAGTCGGATGACTCTTCCAAGAACATATATCTATCAGGTTGTATCACAACCCTCCCACTACGACGAGGCACTATCGGTTGTGGTGTAACATTTGTGACACGTTGTGCAGTTATTTGTGGTTCGTCCTCTTGTAATGTTGGTACTGAAGTACTTGGTGTCTGATGTCTCAGTTCTTCTAGAACAACTCTACTTGTGGGTTTATGGTTCATCACATGGTCTTCCTCTAAGAATCGGGCATTGGTGCTAACAATGACCTTCTGATCCTTAGGACTATAAAATAAACCTCCTTTCGTTCCTCTTGGATAGCCTACAAACAAGCGTACTTCTGTACGAGATTCTAACTTATCTGCTTTCCCATTCAGCACATGTGCTGGACTACCCCAAATACGAACATATTTTAGACTAGGCTTACGCCCAATCCACAGCTCTGTGGGAGTAAGAGGTACTGACTTAGAAGGAACCAAGTTCAAAATATAAGCCGCAGTCTCTAAGGTATATCCCCAAAACGAATCTGGCAAATCCGAATAACTCATCATTGATATAACCATCTCCATAAGAGTTCTATTCCTTCTTTCGGCTACACCATTCTGTTAGGACGTTCCAGGTGCAGTCAATTGGGATACAATCCCAGCCTCTGATAAATAATTCCTAAACTCTCCAAAGAGGTACTCGCCACCACGATCTGATCGTAATGACTTGATACATTTTTTATGATGTTTCTCCGTTTCAGCCTTGTACTCTTTGAATTTCTCAAAGCACTCAGACTTACGGCGCATCAAATAAATGTATCCATACCTTGAATAATCGTCAATAAATGTGACAAAATATTCAAAGCCACCTCTAGCTTGGATAGTCATGGGTCCACACAAATCAGAATGAACCAATTCTAACACATCTTTGGCCCTATACCCCTTTGCCGTAAAAGGCCTTTTGGTCATTTTACCTTCCAAGCAGGATTCACAGACTGGTAGTGCCTCCACTTCCAATAAACTCAAAGGTCCATCTTCAACCTGTCTTTGAATCCTTCTTAGGTTAATATGCCACAATCGTAAGTGCCAAAGATATGTTTGGTTCATACAAGAAGGTTCTTTTCTCTTATTTAAGTTAGATGACATATTATTCATTTCCATAAGTTGCATTGTGGGCGAAATAGGATTAATGACATACAAATTATCAACCAATGCACCAGAACAGATAAAATGTTTATTCTTTCTAATAACAATATTGTCATTAAAATAAACTGAATATCCATCCTTAATTAACATAGAAACAGAAACTAAATTCCTTCTAAGTGAAGGTGCATAAAGACAATCTCTCAATGTCAAAGACTTATTTCTACCAAAAGATAAAGTAACATCTCCTAATGCAACGATCGATACTTTTGTAGCATCATCCATGAACAAGCATATCTCTCCATCACTGAGCCGTCTGGTTTCCTGGAACCCCTGCAATGTATTGCAGACATGATTAGTGGCTCCTGTATCTACACACCAGGTGCCGGTAGATAACACCGCTAAACATGTTTCAACTACTAGTAAATGAGATATACCTTCTTTGTTCCCTTGTTTGAGAAGTGGACAATCAGTCTTCCAATGTCCTGACCCTTTGCACTTGAAACATTTGTCTTTCGTCTTTTTTATCGTGCCTTGAGGTCCCATGCCCTTCTTTGCTGAGTTTGCCTATTTCTGAATGTTATTCTTCTTCTTACCGCCTTTTGGCTTAGAAGTAGAAGCCTTTTCAGAAACAAAAACTTGACCACTCTGCCTAAAGAGAGATTCAGCATCATGTAGCTCTTATGCAAGTTCTGCCAAACTATACAACCTTTTGTTCATGTTGTAATTAAGGCAGAAATTGTTAAAACTTTTAGGCAGAGTCTCGAGAATGATATCGACCTGGGTTTCCCCATCAATTTCAGCTCTAAGGATCTCCATCTCATTCAGATGACCCATCATCCTGAGAACATGATCCCTTACTGGTGTGCCCTCAGCCATTTTTGTATTCATCAAACATTTCATAGCAAACTGCCTAGCTGCTCTACTCTGATGTTCGAAGAGTTCCTTGAGATTATACATCATGTCATAAGCTGTGGCCATGGCCTGATGCTGATGTTGCAGTACATTTGACATAGATGCCAGAATGTAACACCGCGCCATCTCATCTGCCTTTTTCCACTTCTTATAAGCCTCTTTGACCTCTTCATCAGAGTTAGCATCAGGCTTAGGTGGGCATTCCTCAACAAGTACATATTTGTACTCCTCAGCAGTCAGAACAATGTCCAAATTACGTTTCCAGTCAATATAATTAGGTCCAGTAAGTTTGTTTTCTTTAAGAATCACCATAAGTGGACTGAAAGAACCCATTTTTGAAATTCTGAGAATCACATAAATAAAATTATGTAGGGCAAAAAAAAACTTTTTGAATTAACTAAATATTGATTCCCTCAAAACAATAATAAGAAATTCACCAACACCTTGAACACCATGAATTTAGCATGCCACGATAGTGTGGACGTATACAAATTCAACTTTGTTCAAGTAGATTTTTCTTATTAATTTTACTATCATGTCAATATAACTTTATGACAAATAAAATTAATATGCTGGTCTTGCTCTGGTCATACAAATAATAGCAGTGACTCCGATGGGGAGGATACCATTATTTGTATCTAAGTGTATACCATTACTTAATACCAAGTCCATTACCTTGTAATGAGTTCCTTCAGAGAGAAGTGAACACATACTAGGTAACTTTCTACAATTATCCCTAAGGAAGTTTGTACTGGTGATCCATAATTATACTCATCCGATATGGAGGAAAGCACTAAAGCCAACACGCAAGTATAATTACATACCTACAAACCAGTAATGGAGACCATAGGATTTAATAAATAAAAATCCTCTCCCACTTATTATTTAACAATGAGGGTTTTTCTACTAGTTGATATTATGTCCATGTTGTCCTATTATTAATGTAGGTTTGGTTTTTCAAAAAAAAAACCACACAATAATAAACATGCATAATCAGAAAAGCAAAAAACAAAAATAAGAGAAAATATCCAACTATTATGGTCATCTTTGCTGCTCCGTCCTCAACTATCCGAATCCAAAATCTGGCGCTGCGCAGATCTATTTTAGATTTTGGTTGTCGATTCCTTCATCGAAAATCATCCGTCTGCCTCTGGACTGCTTAAAACCAGCATCTCGTCCGGCGTCAGAAACAGCCACCACGCCATCACGATTGATCAAAATAATTAAAATTACATCAATCCTATGCCTCCCGAAGGAGTTCACACATAATCTAGATTGAAAAATTAAAATAATAAGCACGATCAACCCTCATGATTTTAATTACATCCACAGCAACAACAACATCCACGACATGTCCGTGGTTTAAACAACACAATCAAAAAATATGCATTGGACCATAATAGTTGGATCCAAGATGCCTGCAAAACCGAGTTAGAACAGATCTACATCTACCGAATATTACATAGCGCCGATTTTATTGGACAACATGGACGTATCAATCAATACGTAGATCCAAAGTGGCTCTGATACCAATTGATGGAACTGGGATTCCCAGGACCCTTCCTTTGGTGTTCGTATTGATCGATAGAAAGTTAAACAGATCTAATACGTGTTCTAACCCTTCATAGGCAGAAACTAGGGTTCACGAATTATACCTGCGGCGGAAAGGAGACAAGTAATTCCTGGCAATCTCGAGCGGACGACCCCAAGATCTTCTGCACGTATTCCTTCCTCGAGTTGGACGTCGTATGGGCGATGATCTCCCAACTTTTCTTCTCCTTGGCAGCACTCTCATCTCCCTTACGTGAATCACGAATTTAGAGAAAATTTCAGATTTCTAATCGGTAATCTGGCGGCCAGAGAATAGAGGATATATAGGCTACGGCAGGGACCATAAGGAGAAATTAGGGTTAGGCCTCCTAACGGATCTGGATATCCCGTGTTCAGCTCGAACACACAATCCAGGCCCATTAACAATAGCTCGGTCCACTAATGAGCTATTGTACTACCTCCCTAATCCCAAAATTTGTTTGTGGGCTCCTTTTATTATATACTCGTTTGGCTTCCCATGTTAAGATATCGTATGTCCGTCGATCAAATTAAGTTACTGACAACTATATTGATTCGACATCTTTTATCCTTAAGTAGTACCGTTCAACTTTATTTGTCATGTCGGAAAATCCACCTGCAGGGTTACATGACAATCCTTATGGCTCCTTAAGAGGACATCATCAACCCGATGTATCGGGACATGGATTCCATTTATAATCAACAGCCCATCATACATACAATATATTACCCAATTTATAGATGTGTTGATCCATAATGAATCTCACTCTTTTATGAGTCAAAGTAATGCACATTGCATATACATGTCCGTTTATATCCGGATTAAAGTACAAGCATCTAATAATAACAGAGGTTTTTGTTTCTTGTAGTCAGTACAAAGAGAACAACCTCAAGTGGTCCTTCATACACACAAAGTGTACTAGTGTAAACCTATAGTCAAGATAGACTAGTACCAGATTACACAACCTTTCCAATAGATTGTCCAAGTCCATCTAGGTTGTGAACTATTTATATACTCCATGAAACTGATAATATGATCTTCTGTGTGACACAACACATATATTATCTACAATATAGAATATCAGACATTTGCATTAAAACTTGCAACAAATACAATATGCAAACATTTGCCCATATGATTTCATTCAAATTAAGAAATAAGGTTAGTACAAAAGTGCTTTTAGTATATAACCCTAACAACCCTGATCCATATAGGAGTTGCTGAATTGATAGTAATCCCCTTGTAGAGTTATTGACAACAGTTCCAAAATAGTACCAAGTTAGATTTTTGCAGACTATAATACTAAATTCTTGCATTCCTTTCCAAAACCTTGCTAGTAGAATCACGACCATGGCCTTGTTGTTGCATTTATAAAGTTGGGGTGCACTTAGAATTTAGTAAGATATGCGCCCTAGATATTTGTTGCATCAGCATCCCACATGAACTGTGTGGACAATCGTACTGACTTCTGTAAGATATTAATTCTATCCTTTTATACTATGTCTTATTGTAATTTCGAGGAAAATTCACTAAGGTGGGTAGATTGTAAGCCCCTGAATTTAGAATCTTTTTAATGAATATTTTCAATAAATATTTTATTTATAATAATTTTTATCATAAAATATTCATGACTTTATTTTTTGGTGCACCAGAGAATCGAAAGGTCCTTCATAAGTTTTGATCTATACAAGTTTATCTTCATTTTGATATATCATGTCCACTCAAAACTGTTTCCTTGTACTCTATTTACATTGCAAACTTTCGGGTCAATGATGCCATTCGACCATCTACCGTAAAACCTGACCTAACTTCCAATTAATTCGAGATCGACATCGATCCAACCTAATCGACCCAATATTGGTTCTGATCTATTTTGAGCCTATATACATGCTTCTTGTGTGCCATCTAATTGACCTCCCGTATGCTTTATTTCACCAATGATCATAAAGACTTAAATTATAGTCATGATCGCACGAAGCCCAAACAACCCAAGTCCAACCCAATGCCTGTGAACCCCTTTTTTATAGCTATTATTACTAATATTATATTTAATATATTATTAATTAAGTCAGGATTCAAATACTGTACATATATGACCTAGCTATTTTCGCCACTAGTATAGATAAAAGAATTACCATGGTATAAGTATATATGTAGATACATGTATTTACTTAGAGTATATATATTGTAAATAAAATCATGTAGGGGATATATATATATAGACCATATATTTAGAGTATACATTATTATTAGAGTATATATTATTATTTAGCGTATAATATTGTTTATTAGAGTAATATACTATTTATTTGGAGTATATGTAATTGTGTGTGTGTGTAAATATATAATATATAGATATATAT
>JANAVB010028055.1:0-34107 GCA_029216955.1 Iris pallida
AATTTGTGAAGTCAATAATCAATTATAGTTCCAATATTTACTTACCCTAATAATTCGAAACAACATACTTTTGTAATTCATTTTAAAACATATTTTGACAATGAATTAAAATAAAATGTCTTTCTAGTGCAATTTTTTAAATTAAGTCAAAATAAGAAAATTTTAAAAATACGAAAATGGGGTTACAAGAAGTGCTCATTTGCACAAGAAGATGTGTCATTCTTGGGGTTCTGGATCGGGAATGACAAGATCTGGATGGACGGCGTGAAGGTCCAATCCTTTCGGGAGTAGAAGGCTCCCACCAGGCTAATGGAGCTGTAATCCTTCCTAGGCTTGGCGAACAACTATCGACGTTTCATCCGAGGATACTCCGCCATAGCAGCACCTCTCATCGATCTGCTACGGAAGGATCGGGCGTGGAGTTGGACGCCCCGATGCGAGGAGGCCTTCGAGGCACTAAAGCGGGCTAAGACGAAGAAGCCGGTCCTATTTCTACCGAACTACTTCAAGGCGTTTGAGGTGCATACGGACGGGTTCGACTTCGCCATTGGTAGGGTGTTGGTGCAGGAAGGGCACCCCATCGGATTCGAGAGCCGCAAATTGAATGATACTAAACTGCGATACCCGGTGTAAGAGAAGGAGATGATCATGATCGTACAAAGCTTGAGGACATGGTGGCACTACCTTCTCAGCACCAAGTTTGTGGGCATGACGGACAATGTTGCCACGAGCTACTTCCTTTCCCAGAAGTAGCTGTCCCTGAAGTAAGCGAGATGGCAAGATTTTATAGCCGAATTTGACATGGAGCTACGATACAATCCCGGTAAGGAGAATCAGGTGGCCGATGGTTTCAGCAGGAAGGTCGAGCTCGCGACGGTGTTCTTGCTCAAGGGGCATGTTCTGGACCGTCTCCGAGTGGATATCATGGAGGACCCACTGACACAAGCTATAGTGAAGCTCGTCCAGGAGGGCAAAACAAGAAGGTTCTAGCTGAAAGACGGACTTCTCTATAACAAGGACGATATGGTTGTCGTGCCTAAGTGGAGTGGCTTGCAGAGACAACTACTCAAGGAGTGCCATGATACGAAGTTCGGGACAGAAGCGAACCTTGGCGCTGCTAGAGGCTGCATACTACTGGCCTCGCATGCGCGAGGATGTAGAGGACTATGTGCGCACCTGTCTTATGTGCCAATAAGACAAGGTGGACCATCAGAAGTCTGGGGGCCTGCTCGAGCCTCTCTCGGTGCCGAGCCGGCGATGGGAGAGCATATCGATGGACTTCATCTCATTCTCGTGGTGGTGAACCGATTCTAAAAGTACGCAACCTTCATTACTGCTTCAACGGACTGCACAGCTGAGGAGGCCGTACGACTGTTCATCAGCTACGTCGTGAAGTCTTGGGGCATCCCAGAGAACATAGTCAGCGACCGAGATCCCCACTTTACAGGAAAGTTCTGGACAGAAGTGTTAAAAAGCCTCGGGACGGACTTGCACTTCACGACCAGCTTCCACCCGCAGACGGACGGACGGACAGACCGAGCGGGTCAATTATCTGCTCGAGTGTACTTGAAGTATTTCGTGAGTGCAAACCAGATTGGATTGGGTGCCCCACCTCGACGTCGCTCAATTCTGCTACAATCTTCAACGGAGCGAGTCGTCGCACAATAGCCCATTCGAGTTGGTGATGGGTTGCCAGTTGCTTGTCTCGTACACGCTGAGTGTGGGGTCCCCAAATTGAAGCCCTGCGACCAACCAGTTTACTTTAGACTTCAAAACAAAGACGGACATTGCCAAAGCATTTCGGAAGAAGGTTGCGAAAAAAATGAAGAAATGGGCCGGCGCGAGACGAATGTCGGTTGAGTACAATAAGGGGACATGGTGATGGACAAGCTTTAGTCGCAACAATTCAAGGTATCCCGAAAAGTGCACAAAGGCCTGATTCAGAAGTACGAATGCCCCTTTTCTGTGCTCAAGAAAGTAGGCAAGGTGACCTACAAGATCGAGCTCCCCGCGAAGCCGAAGATTCATCCAGTTTTTCATGTAAGTTGCCTGAAACCTTATCATGAAGACTTGGAGGATTCCCAGCGAGGAGTTCCGAAGCGACCCACGACGACCATGACTACGTCTTTCGACAAGAAGGTGAAAGTCGTGCTGGATAAGAGGGCCATTCGTCGGTGAGGCGTGTCCCCATATGTGGAGTACCTCATCCAATGGAAGGTTATGCCACATGGCGAGTAGCTGCAAACGTGCTGATACGCTACATCAGTTCGAAGCCGAGATCCAGGCATTTCTCAGCGAGCATGGTTGATGAGGATGTCAACGCCTTCGGTGGGGGAGAATATATCGTCCAAAATTTTGTGCCCCATCCGAGGCAAAGTTGCATAACCTTTCCACGGACCAAGGTTATGCGTGAAGCTTCCAGAATGTTCTAGAAGATGGTAGAACTTTCCAAAAGGCCCCAGAATCTTCCAGAGGATCCGAGAATCTTCCAGAAGGCTTCGAACCCTTCCAGGTGTGTCATGATATTTCGGGATGGACTAGAAGCTTCCTTTGTCCTTATTTAGTAGGAAAATAATCCCTAGAATATTTATTTCTAGAAGTTTCCATGTAAAACTCTTTGAGCACTATAAATAAGAGGGATGTCTCATTTGTTCCTTACCACCAAAACTTGTAAGCATTCTCCAAGCAATAAAGAAATTCTTACGAGTTCCATCTTTGCTCCACTCTTCTTAATTTCCTTAGCGTTCGAGCTAAGTCGGGTTGGGACGGCTTGCACGAGTCTTCGAAAAGGAAGATAGTGTAGTGCCCTGCTCCTCGCGATCCACTATGTAATACCCACGACTTGCTGACTCAGTCTTGAACTGAGTATTTGAGAAAACATTTGTCGGTATCGATTGATCACGGATGAAATGTAATGAACATTTCCAACTAATGGATCAGCTTCTATTGAAATAAATCTAAGAGCTTTTGTTGGATGTTTGCTTTCGCTGCTTGGTTTTGATGATTGCATTTTCATGTTGGTTTTCGATGATTAGTTTTCGTTGTTTGCTTTCATCTCATTTCGCATTCATTCTGAATCTTGAGAGAAAGAGACCGAAGTATGCTTTAACTTGGCAAACATTTATCTCCACGTCCGAATAAAAATGATCTGTAGTCCACTCTGTTGTCTCATCCCTATGATCAACGATACCACAATAACAGAAGATAAATGAAGATAATAAATTGAATCGAATGCTTGATCATGTGCTGCTAAATATTTGTTTCATGTGAATGATCATCTACTCCGTTGCTAGTATATTTTAAAAATATAGACATGTACAGACGGACTTGTATATGTTGAGATGAAAGAGAAAATGCACAAAACGAATGTGTCGTCCATCTGTGCATAAATTTGAATCTGTTTTATTTGATAGAAATGCTAGAGTAGGCATTGATCTCGGACAACTTGTGCACAAGGTAAAATTTGTCTCTCGAGTGGATTCTTGGGGCGCCTCGAACCACTCAGCCTAGGAAAGATTAAGATCCCCATAGAGAAAATTGGTGTTGGTATCTGAGTCCTTAGCGACGAGCTGAACCAAAGAATCACAGCGGATAATCATGGGAATACACATGGACCATCATATAGGTAAGCCATATGTATGATATGAATTATGAACTCCATTATCTGTAAGAATGGAACATAAGCTTTTCGTTATGCAAATTGTGCTAACAATGTCTTGTGCATGGATGACTGTCGGCGATGGGTAAGATTGCTATAAAATGTTTCTACTGTCATGTTTTATATGAATTGTTAAAAAGAACCTAGGTAAGTAGAAAGATCACATAATAAATGTATGCTAGCTTCACATATTGAGTTAGTAAAGATTTTTGTGAGTTCGGCCAAAAAGTCGCTCACTAGTACAAGATGTGTACTGACCCACGTTATGGGCATCCTTTTTCAGCTAGCAAGGGGACATGGGGATTTCAAGTGAGACGTTAAAGCTCGTCCAGCCCAGTAAAGCTTGTTGGTTCCTCGAAACATTTTTAATTTCAAGTCAAGTTTTCAAGTTTTCTTTGAAGGTGTCTTTTCATTTTCGACTGCGTAATAAAGGAATATGATATATGGGCATTGTGACTATTTTGAAAAAAGTTTGAAAGGGAGAGATATGTAAGCAAAACTATGGCATTTTTGTACTTTATAATCCTATCAAGTTATGAATAAAATGAAGCATTTCCATTTTAAATATCCGTGTCCAATATTTGGTTTTCTGCAATTAAATATGCTGTGTGCGTATTTTGCTTTGTCTAGTTGTTTGTGCAGGTACTGGCCTTGTGTAAGCGCAACATAGAATTGCAGGACATCATGCCTTAGCAAGGACGAACGATCCCACAGGGATCAAAGCGTGGACGAACTGTCACGCCCCGACCCAGAAAATCTCTCTTCTTCGGTAGATTTTACCCGAATAATCGTCCTCGCTGGGGCGTGACGTCGTACGAGCCTGGAGTTGTGCTCGTGCAAGACACGATAACAGGTTCGCATAGTGTTTATTTCAAATTTTTTTGACATAGGTAGCGGAAGAAAATAGATGAATATAAGAATCTCTTTTATTGATAATGAACTGAAGGTTACAAAGGCTTGAAAAGTCCCACTAAATATGCCAACTGTCTACAATGCTCATGATCTCTCTAGCTCACAAAGGATTACATTGTCTCATACATTATGCCTCTTTGTAGCCAACAAGTAGTTTTCGGCCGAACATCTCCATGTTGCAAGTCTGAACGCCAATGCGGTAGCTCCTCTTAAAATGCTAAGGACTCCATGTCTCGGCGCATCCAAGCCAAGTCCTGTCCCGAGCCGAACATATCCTGAACATGCAAGCAAACTAGTGGAAGATTAGTGCTTTCATCCTCGCTGCACTGATCAAGACCCACTCGCACCCAAACCAACACTAAGTACATTTAGTGAAACATGTAACTTTAATTGGTGATCTTTCTATCTAGCCTTAGGATCAGTTTCATGGCAATATTCAAGCATAGCAACTTATAATAAATGTGTCCAATACCGTGTCCCTGCAGCAGGTACAGTTAGACATAATATGAACATAAGCATAGTGATCGTGCATATTTTTGTCTCGTTTCGCTTAGCCTGCAATCGTTAGAAATATGCATAACCAATCATACAATTCACGCAGCCAACCAACCAAACTTAGACATATGCATAAGGATGGAAGGCCCTGTGCCTGCACCTAATTCTAATCTCATCCTACCAGTCCTATCTATATGAAGGACACGGTGTTTCGTACCGTAATGGACTTGGCATCTTTATGTGTAAGCCTATGATCGCTCTAGTACGGGTTGCTAGTCCAGTATCCGAAGCATCCCAAACTTACTGATATCATAGCTTATCACAACACTGGCCGGTCGTAACCTGTCCTAATGATGTGCACCATAAATACCATACATAATTCCCTCCTAGGTCGAACGGTTCTGGTGCCCCGATCGTAACCGTTCAAGGGAAGCCGCACCCATGCACGGGTCATCCGAGTCCATTGACCATGTAATACGTGCCATCACAAACAAGTCATATCATTTCAACCAATCCCACGTTCCATAAACATATTCCATTATCTCTATCTCAAGTTCCATCGGCATTATGTCCCAACACATCCGTATTGATGCACGACGCCCAACGACTTAGACTTCTCGTAACTTATACCCAATGCGTTCCATTCATAAGTTATTTATATAACAACAGTTTCGTAGCAATTGTGCCACAACTGCATACCTCGATGCACGAAGTATATATTTCAATGTTACGGCAGGTTCCGCGGCATTGCACCACAACTTGTCCTATTTTGCTTACTTAGTCATTACGTAGCTTCCGTACACGAAGGCACGCTTAACGCCATAATCAGTTTTCTAGGCCTAGTGTTCAATGTTCTCAGAATCATGCACGTGATGCACATCTCAATATTGTCTTTCAGTGTTCTACCATCACCGTCCTACCGCGACCCGTACATTTGATGCACGTGGCTTCATTTGTTCATTGTTCTATTGTTAATTTTCGACAAACAATAAGACCTTTAATCGCCCGAGCTACGCTCGCTAACTCGATAGCCACAATCGCATACAATTCAACAATTTATTAGACGTGAAGGAGTAGGGGGAGAGAGTCAAGAACCGGCCCACCTTAAGCCGATATGCCTTGTCGTTTCACCTTGCTGATGCTGTTCGATTCTATCATTTGGTTGCTTGGCTAACTCTCCTGACTTGGACATTCCGTTGGAATATTCGACTGATTTAGCCTACCGTGCCCATGCCATAATCCGTTGCAAGGTGACGATTTGGTTTTGCGGACAATTTAGTGAATAAGGCAAAATGCCGACCTCTTATCGTCCAGCGTAAAAGCATAGCCGGCACACCAGATCGACCAAAGTCAATACTTTGTTCCAACCAGACTTATGCTTTGTATCGCTTCGCATTGATACTTCATCGGTTCAACACAACTCTTCGAGTCAACGAATCATCGTAGTGCACGGTTCGGAGCGGGGCATTACATATGTACCACTCAAAACAAGGTTCGTCCTCGAACTGAAACTAACACTCAAACCAAGTGTTTCGCTAGATCGTTTCACGATCTTGTACCACTATCGTTTGAATCATACAACTTAGTTTGGGTCATACACATATTTTAGGCGTCCCACCATTATATGCATTTCAGCCAAGATCAATTGTAGGATATCGGGACCAGGTTAACAATCTCAACTTAAATCCTCAAGCACCAGTTATTCCGTGCTCGACTTGGTCAAATCTTAGCGTCTATTCCCAAACTACTTCTCGTATGCATTATTCCATAACACGCGATCACCCTCCCAAATATTTTTGCATATAACTTAACTCAAAACGGTTACTTAGATTCCATAAGTTTCTCGCCGGCCATCTAACGCATGTACTGCATTAAGTCGTTGCGCATCCGGTCGCAACAATTTTTCGAAATGTCTATTCACCTAATCGTTTTCTATCTCTCACACAACTCAAGTCTTTCATCTAGTCATTTATAACATTTGGACTCAACGACACGGACTAAGTCCAACATGTCCAAACTTTCTTCGCCTACAATTCGTACTATATATCGTACGCAACTATTCCAACACGATTCACATTCTCGAAACTATCTACGCATCGCGCCTGGGGCTACCCTCGCTAGGTAACTTATCCAGACATCATGCTTAATCTCTCCCGACACAAGAGGTCAACTTGAGTCTACGATGCTCAAAGACAACAATCTTTCCAACCCAAGGTCTCTTACGATACGCCCATCTCCGATTCTTGATCGAATAGGAATTTCTTACTCAATTTTTGAATCAATCCCAACTAGTTCATTTCATAACCTAAATCGTGCCCTTAAACACACATAGCCTAACCGTTACTCAAACCGATCTACGACACAAATCTTAGGGTCATTCTACTATTTGTCGTTCTCGTGCATTGCAGAATTCTTGTAATCCCCTTACCGCATCACTATGCTAAGTACGTTCCTCAACATCTATTCGATCATCGACCAACCAAGTCTATTTACGTACTTATTCGATCGATCATAAATTTTCTGACCATATCGATCTAGTCGAAGGCTACTCGCTAACTTTCGAAACACGATACTCAATCACTTGACTTATCCTCAACATGTACTGCATCATCATTCATCCTCGACGAAATTTCTTATGCGACTTCACTAGGGTCGTCCTATGGTCTTCGACATTTACTTTGATTTGGCAATCAAGTCTTCTAGGGCCATCTGCCTCGAAACTACGCTCGATAATTGAAGATCATCTACGAGGGACAGTTACTACGAACCATGCTATATCCTATCTTGGAGCCAAATCAATTTTCGATAATTCCTATGGGACTTTATCCAATCCGACATAATTTACCAATCTACAATTTATCTACTTTCGCGCAACTGATGCACCGTTACTACTCGAATGACTCATACACTTGCGTGCCGTTACTACTCGAATCACTCATGCATTACCGTTAACAATATCGCTAACTGAGCGATATTTGTTTCTCTCGTGTACGAGTCTATCTACTCACGTCAATATCTGACACACTCTATGCTTATCGTAACAATCCTCAAATTCACCTTGGCATCAAACGACAAGTCTAAATCCAATTTGCCACGCCTTGTAAGTTCGACCATCCCCGCTTGACATGAATCACCATACTAGTGCTCACGCGGAATAGTCATCATAATCGGCATGACGCATGTGCGAGGCTAGTGTTGCGCTCGCGTAAGACAAGAACGTCAATGTAGTGGTTATCCACGATGCAATCCAGACACTTTCGTTTTCATCCAAGTAATATCCAGCCACTCTCAAATCCTTTAAAGCATTCCTACGTTATCATCCAAACTCCCATCAACTTAACTTGCATCTCATTCATCCAACAACAATGCTCAACACAATTTTTGTTCATTTGATTAGAGTATCCCCGAGTTATTACATATCATCTTTGATACGCCTCAATACCATCGTTGATATGCATAACTTGAACATCTTCCTCTCTCATAAGCTCCAATTTGTTGCAATCATTGTTATCATCCGAACTTGAATACGAATTAAGTCTCACACGCATCAAAATCTATTCAGTTGTAACTAACTACCATCAGATACAATTTTCAATTCATATATCCACTCTCATATTCCTAACTCGCACTTCTAATTCGTGGTACCGATTCATCGCGCTAACTCAATTTGTTTTGCATGATTACTTCGTACCTACTTAACTTGTTCCGAACAATTTTTGCACCGACTTAACTCAATTCTGACCGAGTCAACTATTTCCTTAACGCACATTCTCTTGTTATGCTCAGCCTATCGTTCGACTTACACTTAACGAATCCTCGTCCGATGTATCATCCATGGATACGACTTCGCGCATAATCGTTCAACTCAATTCATCGAAGCATACTTGCATCGACTTCTATCGAGTCATTCCCACTCGAGTCTTGGCACCGTTGAGGACAAACCTATCATAATCGACACAATCGTCTTGACGCAATCTGTTGCAAGTCACCAAACGGTTCTACGTAGCTATCGCCAAGTGGTATTGCATATACCACTCATGAATCGAGCCTATCATTATCGATACAATGCTTCACTACACTGATCGTACAAGTGGTATTGCTTATACCACTCGAAATTGAGTCACTTCTCGACATCACACTCCGCATAGGTCCGACGTTTATTTCAAGTTAACTATCCCGTGGCGATCTTTTCCTATCCCAGCTCTAGCGTTCGCTTACTCGAGTTGGCACAACAACTGGACCAACATAATATTCGTTCGTCCAAGTTTGACATTCATTCAAATGTAACCATGCCTTGGCGATCACATCGATCACACACGCAACATTCGCTTATTCAAAGCTCAACGCGACATTCGGCCAACATACACGTTCGCCTACTTCGAAACTCGATTCAATTCGGCCAACTTACAAGCTCACCTACTCAAACTCGATTTAGCGACCAACTCAACTCGTTCGAATCGCTCTGCGATTTTTCAATCCTATCGTTGTAACTCGTGCAACGATTCCTTCTCGATACTCAAAGACATTACTCAAATCGTTCAACATATCGTTGCCCTTTCGTGTAGCCAAACAACATGCATCGCCTCATATATCGACTCGTTCGACTTCGTGCAACCAACAACACGTATCTATTCGCACTTCGTGCGACCAACAATACGTATCTCATTGTACTTCATGCAACCAACATCACCATATTTGTTGTACTTCGTGCAACAAATGACTCGCAACTTTGTTGCACTTCGGGAAACTAACATTTCATAACTCGTTGCACTTCGTGCAACCAACATTCCCCGATGGCACTCGAAGATAGCATGATAGTCACGACATACTTGTGTTAGACATACGCAGTTAATATAGACTTATTGTATAGAACATCCAATGTAGCATCGAGCAGATCTATGAGCCATACGGTTGCGGAAACAACTTAGAGTCAACTGATATTTGATATCGAAGCAACTAAGGGTCAAAAAGATTCGTTCACGGTCCAGAGGATGGAACTGCTCTGATACCACCTTGTCACGTCCCGACCCGAGAAATTGCTCGTCCTAGCTAGATTTTACCCGAATAATCGTCCTCGCTAGGGCGTGATGCCGCACGATCCTGGAGTTGCGCTCGTACGATGCAAGATAACAGGTTCATATAGTGTTTATCTTAAATTTTTTTAACATAAGCAGCGAAAGAAAACAGAGGAATATAAGAATATCTTTTATTGATAATGAACTAAAGGTTACAATGGCTTGAAAAGCCCGACTGAATATGCCAACTGGCTACAACGCTCATGATCTCTCTAGCTCACAAAGGATTACATTGTTTCATATATTATGCCTCTTTATAGCCAACAAGTAGTCTTCGGCCGAACATCTCCATGTTGCAAGTCCGAACGCCAATGCGGTAGCTCCTCTTGAAACGCTAAGGACTCATGCCTCGGCGTGTCCAAGCCAAGTCCCGTCCCTAGCTGAACATATCCTGAACCTGCAAGCAAACTAGTAGGGAATTAGTGCTTTCATCCTCGCTGCACTGATCAAGACCTACTCGGACCCAAACCAACACTACGTACATTTAGTAAAACATGCAACTTTAATTGGTGATCTTTCTATTTAGCCTTAGGATCAGTTTCATGGCAATATTCAAACATAGCAACTTATAATAAATGTGTCCAATACCGTGTCCCCGCAGCAGATACAATTAGACATAATATGAATATAAGCATAGTGATCATGTATGTTTCTGTCTCGTTTCGCATAGCCTGCAATCGTTAGAAATATGCATAACCAATCATACAATTCACGCAGCCAACCAACCAAACTTAGATATATGCATAAGGGTGGCAGGCCCTACGCCTGCACCCAATTTTATTCTCAGCCTACCGGTCCTATCTATATGAAGGTTATGGTGTTTCGCACCGTAATGGACTTGGCATGTTTATGTGTAAGCCTATGGTCGCTCTAGTACGGATTGCTAGCCTAGTATCCGAAGGATCCTAAACTTACTGATATTATAGCTTATCACAATACTGGTCGGTCGCAATCCGTCCTAATGATGCGCACCATAAATATCATACATAATTCTCTCCTAGGCCGAACGGTCCAGGTGCCCCGGTCGTGACCGTTCGAGGGAAGTCGCACCCGTGCACGGGCCATCCGAGTCTATTGACCATGCAATACACGCCATAGCGAACAAGTCATATCATTCCAACCAATCCCACGTTCTATAAACATATTCCGTTATCTCTATCTCATGTTCCATCGGTATTATGCCCCAACACATCTGTATTGATGTACGACGCCCAACGGCTTAGACTTCTCGTAACTTATACCCAACGCGTTCCATTCATAAGTTATTTACATAACAGCAGTTCCGTAGCAATTGTGTCACACCTGTATACCTCGACGCACGAAGTATATCTTTCAATGTTATGGCAGGTTCCGCGACATTGCACCACAACTTGTCCTATTTTGCTTACTTAGTCATTTCGTAGCTTTCGTACGCAAAGCCACTCTTAACGCCATAATCAGTATTCTAGGCCTAGTGTTCAATGTTCTCGGAATCGTGCACGTGATGCATATCTCGATATTGTCTTTCAATGTTCTACCATTACCGCCCTACCGCGACCCGTACATTTGATGCACGTCGCTTCAATTGTTCAATGTTCTATTCTTAATGTTCAACACACACTAAGACCTTTAATCGCCCGAGCTACGCTCGCTAAATCAATAGCCACAATCTCACACAATTCTACAATTTATTAGACGTGAAGTAGTAGGGAGAGAGAGTCAAGAACCAGCCCACCTTAAGCCGATATGCCTTGTCGTTTCACCGAGCTGATGCGGCTCAAATTCATCATTTGGTTGCTCGGCTAACTCTCCTGACTTAGCCATTCTGTTGGACTATTCGACTGATTTGGCCTATCGTGCCCAAGCCACAATCCGTTGCAAGACGACGATTTGGTTTTGCGGACACTTTAGTGAATAAGGCAAAATACTGACCTCTTATCGTCCAGCGTAAAAGTATAGCCTGCACACCAGATCAACCGAAGTCAATACTTTGTTCCAACCGGACTTATGCTTTGCATCGCTTCGCATTGATACTTCATCGGATCAACGCAACTTTTTGAGTCAATGAATCATCGTAATGCACCGTACGGAGCGGGGCATTACACGAACGACCCTAGCGGGATCGATGCGTGACAAAGTGGTATCAGAGTACGGCTTTACGTCATTGGCCTCTTTCAAATATCATTTTCAAAAAGTATATAAAGTATTTTGATGGCTTTCAAAAAGGTCTCGATTTTTTGAGTTATGAAAACCAATACCCCACACAATAAGTCCATAATATTTTATGAGACTGACAGAAGCTATGCTCTTCTGTAGAGAAATGGTTCCTCGACCATCTGGCCCTACCGACCCGGTAGAACAGATTTTGGCCATAATGGAAATTCAACGACAGAAAGCTGAGGAGCGTAGCGTGGCCCAACAACCCCAAATGGAAACTCAGTGAAAACAAGTTGAGGAGCGTAGCATGGCGCAATAGAAGCAGCTGGATGCCTTGGCCCAAATCGTATCTTCGCTAGCGAGCAATCGTGATACCACCGCAGCGAACAATCTAACTGACACTCCCAAGATTGGGCCTGTGGATTGTGACGAGCCCCAGCCGTCGCATAGGCACTCTTCTTTTAGGCCAAAGGACTTCTTGGATACGAAACATCCAGAATTTAAGGGAAGAAAATGGGGTGGATCGATAAAATGGAAGGTCTGTTCGCGTTCATAGGAGTTTCGAGTATTAAGAAGGTAGTTTGTGCCGCTTTGCAACTAAGATTGCGAGCAAAAGATTGGTGGAATACGAAAAAGTTGGAATTGCTCGCAACTGCTTGGGGTGGAAAGATTTCTTGGGTCTCGTTCAAGAATGCATTTCTGGAGCAATACCTACCTTCCGCCATCGGTCAAAAAATGGAGAATGAATTCATTCACTGAAATTGTCACGACCCGCACCCATTAATGTGGGCATGAACCGTACGCACGCCCAGCCTACGTCGCAGAGTCGGCGGTAGAATATAGTAACAATATGATGAACAACCATGCAGTAAAATATTACCCATATGGGACAATCCACAACTCCATAACACAACTCAACATCTATAAGGTGAAATAAATAAACCATCTCTAATAGAAATGTATAATGACTAAAGTCAAATAAAATCTCAACTACATGTCTCAAAATCAGCTCAACATCCAGTACAATGTCACAGCACTAACTAAAAGAAAACTAAGCAAACGCAGCAGGATCAGACGCAGCGTACTCCTCCTGATAAGCAAAATCTGTCTCTACTGTATCCCCCATGTATGGGCCATACTGGTCAGGGCACTCGACCTCTTCGCAATCACCTAAAATTTATTTGGTTACCTAGTCAGGATGAAACGAGTATAATTCACTAAATACAGTTCCAATATATGAAAATTACTATAAACAGAGGTTAGACATCAATTATATGTTTTGGAAATAAATAGTAAAGATGTGACAAAAGACTGAAAAACCAATAACAATAAATAAACAAAATACCTTTCCAACTGTTAGATGTACCTTTGATATGTGAATAGTCTGGGACACTACACTGCGAGGTCTACTTGCATGAAACAAACAATGTCTACGAGGTTTACTTGCAGAAATTAAACAATGTCTACGAGGTCTACTTGCACAAAAATAAACAATGTCTACGAGGTCTACTTACATGAAAATAAACAATGTCTATGAGGTCTACTTGCATGAAAATAAACAATGTCTATAGTCGGATCACACATTCTTGGTACTTCTTATATTCTGACTCAACAATTTATAATAGAATATAAAATCACATAACCAATGACCAATCAATAAAATATAGTGAAAGTCAATATTGAAAACAGACAATAAACTATACTCGCCTGGTGTCCTGAGCTGCTGGCACGGGTCAGACTCCGAATCAAAATCCCCAAAACCTAATTATAGAGCAATAGGATCAATACACCAGAATACAATGAGTCAATCTAGAATATGATCAATACTGTCTAATGCCCAAATACATTTTGTACTATGCAACATGGTATACTGTGTATCTTAGGGTCATGCCTACATGTCTCCCTATTTGTGAACTTATCTTAGGATACCCCTACATTCATAAATCCTAAATAACTGGTAGTATATTTATGCTTACATAGGCGGTATATGAACAAGCTCCAATAAGGATAGCTCCTATAGTCCATATATTCATAGTTAATACACTATTAAATGGATACCCAATAGTTAGGGACAGATCAACATCTCTCACATCAACCTAAGGCTGGACACCCTTTCAGTCCATATCAGTTCTTTACTGATTCACTAATATCAGTTTTTGAAACTGATACACTCAAATCTGTTCCCTTTGAACTGATATACCCAAATCAGTTCCCTTTGAACTGATACCCTCAATCAGTGACTGATATTACATATCAGTTTGCAACTGATGCCCAGATCAGTTTGGAATTGATCAACTCATCAGTCATTAGCCCTCCTTGTTGTTGCATTTAGCTGGATATCCCTGTACACAGATTTTTGCATCTCTCATTAATTTAATTCCTAATCCTCTACTTATTCCCAACCGTTCTTAGCCTTTGGCAAGGCACTTGGCTATGTTGTGGCCAGTAGGCCACTGTCAACTCAGGTAATCCTGAGCCATAGGTAACCCAGGTCTCCTACTCCCCCTGTCTTAGTTGTCATAGGATACACCACTTCCTGAAATCCTTGATACATAACATGGGTCTCTTTGTGACTGTATCTCCTGGGTTTTCTCCACACTGTCCTATATTGGAAAATTTGACATGTGAGCAGGGCACTTTAATGATAAGAGCCATGTACCCGAGTTGGGCATTATACCAGAAATAAGTAAGGCACTCCAACATCTAAAACTTGTTACCCAGGTATTAAGGACTTGGTTTATACCTAGTCTCTATATGTTTTCTGGCTTGGGAGTGTTGCCTAGCCAACCCTGTACACGTCATATTTTACCTGTATACTACTCCACATATCACCCTTGTTAGGATCTACGAGATACCAGAGAACCCATGATTCAGGATCCCTGGTTACAAAGGGAAGCTATAGGTACATCCCAATGACAGTATCAGGCAACTAAAGTGGTAGTCCCCAGTATATGTAGGTTGGTATCTGGTCCTGCAGACCATACTCTGTACTTTTTCCTGATGTAGAGTATAGGGATGGATTTGTTGTGAGAAACCCAGTAGATTATCAGGTTAAGTGTTTACAGGCATGCCCTTACTCCCATGGATCCCTAAACTGTTGCACAGGCCTATACCTAGGTTTATCTGGTCATATACTAATTCAAAACCATCTCAACTGACATGGGGTCTGCTGATACACGCTATGTATCAACAGCCCTTACCTGATGCAACCAGCAATTCCATAGCTTTAAGGTTCCAATCCTATTTGTGCATAGCCTCAAGGTGATGGTGTGTAGTGCAACCTAACATATTATGGCTCATAGACTCTCTTAGGTCCTTGGTTCCCTTCCTATTCCTAGGTAGCTGTCCTCTAGGACATATCAAAACCCCTTAGGTATTAGGGACTGTTAACCTACTGGTGAGCACTCGAGCCCTGCTTCCTGGGATACCAGTCCTCATCTGTACCTTGAATAGGCCTGGTCCTCCCCCAACCAAGTACTACCCTATTCTTGATGTACCTCATTGGTATTTTCTATACTGAGTTGCTTACCACAATACCCATAATCTAGTTCTTCATCACAGGTCTTTAATGGGAATTAGATGGCATCACATTTACTTCCCACAACTACGAGACTCTCCATGGCTATGACCTCTATATTCTTGGGGATACACAAGTAAACTCAGGGTCTTAGCCTACCTTGCTAACTCCAGTAATACTCCCACATAGACCCCATGTGATTCGGTTACCAAGATGTGTCTTCCCTAATAATCTGTGATCTTAGGCCTACTGGTGCACTTAGATTGAACATATAACTTCATGTGGCTGCTATAGGATCTATCCCTCTTGCATATGTCAGTGTTGAACTTCACATGTATCTACTAAGGAAAAACATCGAACACCTACCCATCTACCTAAGGTGTCATACAAGATCAGAACACCATGTTTTCGAGAGGGATGAAAGTGTACCTGTTTGCAGCACAAAATTCCCAAACTCTAAAGCTCTGCTCGAATCCTTGTGACATGAACAATGAGGAGGTTGTTAGGTTTTGTAGGGGAAGAATGCAGGAGAAACATCCATGTATATATATAGGTGGTATGGATGTGATCGAAGGGGAGAACTAGAGGGATTCGAATATCTTTAAATTTCGATCCTGCTTATTTATTGTTGTTTGAGACATTGTCTATGTGTTCGACTAACATCAGGAGTATAGGTCATATCCTGATGAAGAATTTAAATTCAAAAAATAATATTAAGGTCCCTGTATCATATTCTTTTGCAAAGAAGCCCTTTTCTTAATACATATATATACATATATATATATGTGTGTATAAGTAAACATGTGTCTAAGGATAAAATGGGTAACTAAAATAAATAATAAATAATTAAAAAAATAGATGGGGCTTACAGAAATAAGGGAGCATGTCCATGGAGGACTATGAGTCTGAATTTGCCAAGCTGGCAACGTTTGCTAGTGTAATGATTCCGACTGAGAGGGCTCGCATGAATCGGTTCATTCAAGACTTGAACGATAACATTCAAAAGAGTGTTCTGAACCGGGAGTGTGATTCATAGACCAAGGCCTTCGAGGCGGTGGTACAAGTGGAGCAATTTAAGCTGAAGAGTGCACCAATAAAAGCTCAGACTGGACGCAATCATTCTAGAAAGAGGTACTCTGATGGTGAAAGAAAGGCCGAGGGGAACTCCGAAATGAAACGATGCGTACCTACTGCGGTCGAAGAGGGCATGTTAAAGGTGACTGTCGCTACGCGAATGGACAGGAATGTAGTTATTATGGCAAACTGGGCACCCCAAACAAGATTGTCATGCCGCTAACAATGCTTGCTTCGGTTGTTGCCAACTAGGTCACGCTGTCAAGAACTGTCCAAAAAAGAAAAATGCGGCACAAAATCGTAATGACGATGTGGAGCGTGGGCAGTTATGAGGCCCACCGCCGATTCGAGACAATTCGCACAATCAGCAACTGCAGAATGCTTGTGTTTTCAATTTGTCCACCTTACTTAATCAAGATCAGGATTATGTTGGAGTGAGCTTATTCTTTATGTTTTGAGGAGAAAACTTTTTCTCAGTGGGTTATTATGTAGTGTCCCGCTCCTCACAGCCCACTATGTAATACCCCCAGCTTGCTGACTCAGTCTTGAATTGAGTGAGCATTTGGGGGAAACATTTGACGATATCGATTGATCACGGATGAAATACAATGAACGTTTCCAATTAATGGATCGGCTTCTATTGAAATGAATCCAAGAGCTTTTGTTGGATGTTTTCTTTTGCTGCTTTGTTTATATGAATGCGTTTTTGTGTTTGTTTTCGATGATTGGTTTTCATTGTTCGCTTTCACCTCATTTCGCATTCATTTCGGATCTTGAGAGAAAGAGACCGAAGTATGCTAATCGAATGTTGGTGCCAATGCAGGAGGACGCATAGGCAGTGTGTGATCGTTGCGTGAAGTCCTTCCTTCTCTCGAACAAGATTCTTTTGGTGAGTTGCTTTAATATGGAAAACATTTATCTCCACGTCCTAATAAAAATGATCTTTAGTCCACTCTGTTGCCTCGTCCCTATGATCAACGATACCACAATAACAGAAGATAAGAGAAGATAAATGAATTGAATTGAATGCTTGATCATGTGCTACTAAATATCTGTTTCATGTGAATGATCATCTGCTCTGTTGCTAGTATGTTTTAAAAATATAGACATGTACAGAAGAACTTGTACATGTTGAGATGAGTAAATGAAAAGGCACGAAACGGACGTGTCGTACATCTGTATATAAATCTGAATCTGTTTTATCTGATAGAAATGCTAGGGTAGGCATTAGTCTTGGACAACTTGTGCACAAGGTAAAATTTATCTCTCGGGTGGATTCTTGGGGCGTCTCGAACCACTCGGCCTAAGAGAGATTAAGAGCCCTATGAAGAAAATGGGTGTCGGTATCTGAGTCCTTAGTGTCACTACCACATTTCTAGTTTGAGGGTATTTTTGTCATTTTTGAATAATTTGAATTTAATATATTTTTATTAGGAAATTAAAATAATTTATTTGAATGGTGTGATTTAAATACTAGTTTATTTATTGCCATATGGTTTTGGTTAGCCTAACCTAGATTGGACCTAACCTAGATTAGCCATAGCTAGCCTAGTTAGCCACATTGAGTTTAGTAGTATTGGTTAAATAGGTTTAAGTCATGTTTAGCTAAGTAGAGTAGTTTGCAACTTAACTAGGAAAGAGTCCTAGATTTTAGGTCACTCATTAGACTTGATTCATTGCTAGCCTTAGATGCTTCCTAAAAACCCTAACCCTAGCCTAAGTGGCCGGCCAAGACCCCCCTTGCCGATATAATATCTTCTTAGAAATTTGTTCCTCTTTTCAATATTCTATCATTCTTCCTAAGAACTAGGTGAGCCTCCATTCTATTTTCTTCATAGTATAATCAATAGAGCTCCATTTTTATTGAGATTTCTTCCATAGTGTTCTAATCACTGTTCTCCTACTGTTTGTGGAGTCACATCTCAGATTTGAAGCAATTTGGAAATTTTGGGTGGCTTTGGAGAGCTCCTTTGAAGAGGCTTTTTGTGTTGAAGAACACACATAGGTAAAATTCTATTCATCCATTAAAATTAGGTTTTCTTTGCATAAACACCAAGCCCTAGGTGTCCTTGTGCTGTAGGAATAGGGTTTGCACGATTTCGTGTCCTCTATGTGTCCGTATTGGACACGTATCAGTAACCAGCGTAGGTGTTCGACGAAATGCCACAGAGGGCATTTCGATCGAGATTTTGAAATGTTTTTGAATAGGAAGTTGTATTTCGATGTGGCTTACGTATTTTTGCTCGACTGAGGTGTTGCTTGTGTCGTGTCGTATCGCTTTGGACACGTGCACACGCGGGGTGCACCGCACGCGTGCGCGGGTAGTATTCCCCTGCTACCAGTGTGTTCGTGCTCAGTGCACAGGACACTTGGTCGCGTGTGCTTGGACACGCAGGATGGGGCAATGTCTGTCATGACATCCCCAAGGCCACGTGTCCTAATAATTCGTGTCGGGTGAGGAATCTGGCCCGCACTGGACACAGGGACTGTCGACTGAATCCAGTCTGTGTGTTTGAGTTTTGTGTGATGCTTGGACACGTTTGTGTCCTGTTTTAGGACACCATTTTGTGTGTATGTCACATACTAATATCCACTAATAATTACCTAACTACATTTCATCATTACATTGTTAATCGAATGTGGATTAGGAAATTTCCAAACCGACTGATACTTCATGTATCAGTGTAAGCACTGTTCTCGTTTTCCTATTTATTCTAAATGTTTATACTATGTATTTAGCTATGGTTATTTGCTATACATATTAGATATCATGATTAGGATACAATTCTCAGTTTTTGGTTGATTAACATAATCGAATTTACATGGAATGGTTGAGTCATGAATTGGTATTCTAGCATTCTTGATACAATGCAGTATCAGTACATCACCCCTATTCAAATGTTCAATTCCAGTTTCAATGATAACTTACACATATTTTATACATGTTATATTAGAGTTTTTGTGTTGGGATGTTGGTTTCATGTGGGGAAATTAATTGGGATTGAATGAGAACCATTGCTATATAAGGTTCTTCAAATTTTTCCTATAAACTGTTAGTATAATCTGAGCACTGAGTTAGTTTCAGTTTTAAAGTTTAAATGGGATTAAATCTAATGTTTACAAGGTTGTGATGACATTGATTCAAGTCTTGAAATTCCTACTGATTTTCCTCATCAACTGTTAAGTCTTTTAGTGTGACTAACTGTCTAATGTTGGATTTACATTGCTTTGAACTGTCAAAACTTGTTAAACCTGAGCACAGGCCAACCTTAGCCATACAACCACACATATGTTATTCACTGTCATTTGGTTCCTAAAATCTGAGTTCCTATTTAATGTTCACTGTTGTTAAAACCTGGAATGACTTGTATGCACTGTCCTTGGATTCCTGCACTTATGTTTCCTGTTTTTGGGATTCCTGCCAACACGCACACATACATGTGCAGTTCACACATTTCCTGAGAAGCTCAGTCCCATACACACACTCTAGCTAGTGTACATATATCTGCACCTGTACACTACATTCACTGGATTACACACAGGTTCACATGGCACACTGGAACACAACACATATATTTTTCCTGTGAACACACAATGTATCATTAACACACTGTTTTATGAAATCCCTTCACATGGTCCAGTCCACACATATTAAATCATGGTTTAGTTCACACATATTCCTATTGACACTCTCACCCACACACACATGCATAAACATTAGACACACACACACATCTAACATGTTATCCCCTCTTTATGAAATACCATGTATATATCTCTATATGTGAGTATGCCTAATCTAATGTGATGTGTGAATGGTATAGTAGCATATATGGGTATTCTATATGTGTGATAGCTAATGTGCTAGGCATATTCCTATTGTATATATAGATAGATATATGTATATTCATATATGTGAATAGTGATATATATATATATATATATATATATATATATATATATATATATATATATATATATATATATATATATATATATATATGTGGTATTGGCCTATGGTGTGTCTGTTAGACTAGTGAGAGCTTAGTTAGACTTGTTTAGTCTTGATTAGGCCTAGAATAGACTAGTTAGACTAGTTTAGACTTGTTAGACCTAGTTTGACTTCTAGGGTTGACCAGAGTTGACCAAGAGTTGACTTTGGCCTAGATTGACCTAGATTCATGTAGAATGCATAGTAGAACTTCATGTTACCATTTTGGACTTGTTGTGACCTGTGTTGTTCTGATTAGGAGCCAGACACCTCTCCTCAGATAGTACTTTTCATCCGGACACTCAGATAGCAGGCGAGTACATTCTCTGATCATTTCATATCTTATTTAGGATTATATTTTCTGCTTTAGATTATCTTACTTGTTGCTGACACGTTGGTAACACGGATTGGTACTATATGGATCCCTTCATGAGATGTTATCCCTCTCGGGAGCATCAAATACTCTTGCCTCGTGTGTTTCACTTAAATCATGTATCTCTTGTTTCTATTATCATGAATCTTCGGGAATCAGCTAGTGACTCATGTACCCTCATGATCACCGAGCCTTCACGAATCAATTCATGAATCACCCTTTATGGGCAACGTAGTATAATCATGAATCTTAACGTAACTTGACTGGATCCTTGTGTATTGATTGGGGATGAAGGGGTATAAATGAACATGTGGATAATTCTAAGTAGTGTAATCATGAATCAATTTCGTAGTGTAATCATGAATCAGTCCCTAGCCATTCACATGTTTTTCCTGTACTCTGAATCACTAGCACTGTCTCTCTTTTATATATCATAGATATTTACTTACTGTCACTTTCTTATATTACGCTATTCTTCAGTTTTCTGTATTTTATTCTCTAGCATGATTATATTTCCTTTCCTGCTATGATTTGTTGAGATGTATTGTGCTCGCTCCTGTCCTGACTGGACCTGTTGAAATATTACAGAGGATGAGGATGAGGCCTTATGTTCTACTTATTACGGTGCTACCCTAGATGAGTGCTTGGACCTGGACCAGCAGCAGGTCCCACTAGCAGTGGATGACACTCCTCTAGATTAGGATGTTTTCATTTACATTACTCTCTGGATGACTGTATATATTTGATACTTGAGATTTGGGATATGTACTTATCTTAGACACTTAGACTCTCTATTTGTACTTGTAGATTTCCTTTCTTTTCAGCAGCATCTATCTATCTTTCTATCTTATCCTTCTGCCTTAGTTGTGATTGAGTTTACTTTCTGCTATGTCACCCACATTCGGAGAGTATAAACGGTTTAGCATTATATTGTTAGATGTTGTGACCTAGGACAACGTTCTACCGCCGACACTGCGGCGTAGGCTGGACGTACCCACGTCTCGTGCCCTTACTCAACGGTACGGGTCGTGACACTTAGCGACGAGCTGAACCAAAGAGTCACAGTGGCTAATCATGGGAATATCCATGGACCATCATGTAGATAGGTGCCATGCCCCAGTACCGAAATACGGAGACGAACTAGGCCAGCTACTCCATATGAGGTGTACAAACGTCATACGGCGATCGTGCCTGTCAAGAGACAAGGGGGTACAAGCTACATTCAAGTCTCCTATGGTCACACAGAGCATCTATGTCTCAATCATTCAAAGCAAGAAAACATCAATTAATGAACATATGAGATAAAACAGTAAGGCATCCCTGACGCTTCATCAAAATAGCCGGCTAAAATGGTGCCGGTGGCTAAACGCCAGAACATAAGTAAAGATACTAGAGTGGTGGAGAAGGAACCCTCTCGAGTCCCCCGCCAGCCTTGCTCCTAGTATGCACCATTGACGTCAGGGAAGAAGGTCGGATCCTCAGGCTCTGCTACGTGATCTGGCCAAAAAAACCAGCGGGGTCAGCCCCGAATAGCAAGTACCACAAGGGAGCACAAAAGAGTGAGATAAAACCCAAGCCTAAAATACAAATAATAATAAAAACTCCCGTCGTACCCTCGGTCCAAAGCCTGTCCTAGCACGCTAGACCAACCCAACAACCAAACAAGGACATGGGTTGGACCACGCACCCTGACAGTCCATGTCCCTCGGCTAACGGAAGGCTCAAGCACAGTCAAGTCATTTTTCAAGTGGCCAATCATTCCTGCGGCTTTCTATATTTGGCGAAGTTATCCCCGCGATACTGATTAAAGGAATCCTCAGATCGTGTCAACCCAACAGGGCTAGCCAAACCATAAGACATATAACTCATTGATTATGCACCAGTCCCCCGGAGGGCCACCGCGCTAAAAGATATAACACATAGCTCGTGGAGGTCGGATATAGCCATCCGCTATAGGCGAATAAAACTATATCTGTGGCGGCCAACCCGACACGTTAGGACGGAACCTGGGGTGGCTAGTATGGCACGATCTCAGGATTCTTCCCACCCAATGCATCTACCAAGTTAATTGCCTAATTAATCCCTAGGTTATCCTCAGAGTTCACATGCCGTGGTCACATGTTAACTCCTCTAGATGTCGTACATTGTACGAGTACCCCAACAAGGGATTCGTGCTGGCTCAAGGAGTCATACGTATGTACCCCCTTCTTGGTGTAATGCAACACACAACACATACCATATTATTGCTACCGACCATTTGCTATGTGAATGCTGGACTCTTGGAGGTACTGACAAGTATCACATAGGAACACTTAGCGTATAGGATCGCACCTCGGTGCTTATATAGATTGTAGATTAGTACACACATAGGATTATCCAGCCATCGCATAGGTAGTCAGATAAGAAATGAGGACTAAGACACATAGGAACATGCGACTGAGGCTCATGCGGTCAGACTGCAGGCGGCTGTCTCATGCGGCCAGACTGCATGCGGCCAAAAAAATAAAGTCAGCATGACTTCATACGGCTCGGGAGAGCGGGCTCATGCGGCAGGAGAATATGAGCGCATGCGGCTCGGAAAGAACAGGATCATGCGGCTGCAAAACTGGCTGATGCGGCTGCTCCTACGGCACAGGATCATGCGGCTACGAATGCTTATGCGGCACAGGCTCATGCGGCACAGGCACATGCGACACGGAAAGCTCATGCGACACGGAAAGCTTATGCGGCTGCGAACTCTTGCGGCACGAAAGCTCATGCGGCTGCGAATACCTATGCGGCTGCGAAAGCTTATGCGGCTGCAAACGCATGCGGCACGAAAGCTTATGCAGCTACGAATGCTTATGCGGTTGCGAAAGCTTATGCGGCTGCAAACTCATACGGCACAAAAGCTTATGCGACTGTAAAACTCATGCGGCACGAAAGCTCATGCGACTGTGAAACGCATGCGGCACGAAAGCTTATGCGGCTGCGAATACCTATGTGGCTGCGAAAGCTTATGCGGCCGCAGAGAACTATTCATCATCCCTGCCAGAACCAACATGGACGAATCTAGGAGAAATCCAAATAGTGTTCTGGTCCTATCTCCCTCCAAACAAGTCAAAATTTAACTTTTCAAAGGTCAAAATTGTGTAGAATCAAATTTCCTACAATATAGGACCATTAGTTTTCGAAAATAGCCAAGTTTGATAGATCAAAACAATAAAAACCCATGAAACCCTAGTTTTTTAGGAACTTAGATCTACACAAATCTAGCCATTAAAATAAAAAACTTCAAGAACTAAACTTATTGAGAATAAAGAGATGAACAATATAGACAAATAAAATCAAGTAAAAATCAAGAAATAAAAAATGCACTAATCTTCACTTTTGAGCAAGTTGTACTTGCCTATGGGTGGTGGTTGAGGGAAATAAATGGAAGAGTGAATGAGGAAAGAGAGAGAGAGAAAGAGAATATAAATAGGGGTTTGGTTGGCTTAAGAAAAATCCTAATCTCTAATCTTGCTCAAACCATACCACTAATGCCATGCTTAAGAGCTATATGCAACCATTAATAAATAATAAACAGAATTATACACATGCTAAATACAGATACCGTTTACAGAATTCATGAAAGAATATATATATCGGGATTGGAGAGTGACATCTCTATCCTCCTTAGAAAAATTTTATCCTCGAAATTTTAGCCGAGACAAAGATAGAGGCATCTGGGCAAGTATGGTACAATTACAATTCTACGCAAGCAACCTATCATTAGCAGTCATTGACTTGATATATCAAAATGGTACAAAACAAGCATGTAAACAGATTACCAAGGCATGAGGAGAAACATACCTTCCGAGTCGAACAAGTGCGGATACCGTGATCTAATCTCGTCCTTGAGCTCCCAGGTTGACTCTCCCGGAGAGTGATGGCCCCAAGCGACACGGACAAGGCTAATAGTCTGGTTCTTGAGCACCTTCTCTCGCCGATCCAAAATAGACATGGGTTGTTCCTCGTAAGTTAGGTCGGTACCACCGACTAACTCCGAATGGTCGAGGACATGACTTGGATCCGGAACGTACCCACGCAACTGAGATACATGAAACACGTCATGTATGCCAGATAATGAGGGAGGAAGGGCAAACCGATAAGCAACATCGCCTACCCGAGCGAAAATCTCAAAAGGACCAACGAATCTCGGACTAAGCTTTCCTCGGGTTCCAAATCTAATGACACCCCGAGTAGGCAAAATCCACAGAAATGCTTGGTCACCAACACCAAACTCTAGAGGCCTACGATGCTGATCTGCCCAGTGGCGGTGTCTGTCTTACGCGACTCGAAGCCGCTCTCTGATCAACTTGACTGTTTCCACGGTCTGCGTGATCATCTCTGGTCCCAATAATTTTGTTCTCCCATATCGTTCCATGCCAGAGGGGACCTACACTTTCTTCCATATAATGTTTCAAACGGTGCCATTTGTATACTTGTCTGATAACTATTATTGTAAGAGAACTCTACTAAATGAAGATGATCTTTCCAAGTTCCGTCGAAGTCTAAAGTACAAGCCTGTAACATATCTTCTAAGGTCTGAATGGTTCTCTCTGATTGTCTGTCCGTCTGCGGATGATAGGCTATGCTGAACCTTAACTTGGTACCCAAACTTTGATGTAAACTCCGCCAAAAGTAAGAGGTGAACCGTGTGTCTCGATCTGATACTATGATGACTGGAACACCATGCTGCCTCGCAATCTGCCTCATATACATTTCTGCCAGCTGCTCAGTAAACTGTCCTGCTCTGAAAGAAAAAAAATGCGTAACCTTCCTGAGCCGATCCACAATAACCCAAACTGTATTTCGACCGGTCGGAGATTTAGGTAAACTCGTCACAATGTCCATTGTGATGTGCTCCCACTTCCACTCTGGAATAAGAAGTGGCTGTAATAATCCTGCTGGTCTCTTCTGCTCTTCCTTTACTTGCTGACATACCAAACACCTGGATACGAATCTCGCTATCTCCCTCTTCATGCCATTCCACCAAAATGCCGCTTCATATCCTGGTACATCTTTGTGCCCCCGGGATGAATGGAATAAGGAGAACTATGAGCTTCTGACATAACTTTATGTCGAAGGTCTCCACCTTGTACACAAAGATGGTTTTCGAACCTAACTGTACCATCCTCATGGATTACTAACTCCTTCCCGAGACCTGACTCACACTCCGATCGAAGCTTCTGGATTCGTGGATCCCCTGCCTGGGCTGCTTTGATCCTCTCTACTAAAGTAGACTGAATCTGCAAACTGGCCATAACACCCGTATCTTGCGGCAAAATCTTCTCAATTCTCATTTCCTGAAGATCTTCCAAAATATGCCTCTACATGGTTAAAATGAATGCACCACCTCTCCTGCTCTAGGCATCTGCTGCCACATTCGTCTTGCCTGGATGATACTGAAGATTTACATCAAAATCCTTCAGTAATTCCAACCATCTTCTCTGTCTCATGTTCAGGTTCCTCTAGGTAAACACATACTTTAAGCTCTTATGATCAGTGTAAATCTCCACTCGATCCCCATATAAATAGTGCCTCCATAACTTAAGCGAAAACACTACTGCTGCTAATTACAGGTCGTGAGTCGGATAGTTCTTCTCATGATCTCGAAGTTGTCGAGATGCATATGCTATCACCTTACCATGCTCCATCAATACACATCCAAGTCCCTTCCCGGATGCGTCACAATACACTGTAAACCCTCCCGATCCTACTGGAAGTGTCAAGATCGGGGCTGAGATTAACCTCTTCTTCAACTCTTCAAATGACGTCTGACACTCTGTTGACCAAAAAACTCTACATCCTTATGTGTCAAACGCGTCAAAGGTGCCAAAATCCTGACGAAGTCTGCCACGAACCTCCTGTAGTAACCTGCCAATCCCAAGAAACTACGCACTTCTGCTACCGTCTTCGGAACTGGCAAATTCTCTGTTGCCTCAACCTTCTTCGGGTCTGCTGACACTCCTGCTCCAGAGATAATGTATCCCAGGAACGAAATATGATTAAACCAAAACTCACATTTATTAAGCTTCACATAAAGTTGATGCTCCCTCAAGGTCTGTAAAATTGTCCGAAGATGTTTCTCATGTTCCTCCTCACTATTGTAATAGATGAGGATGTCATCTATAAACACTACTACAAAATTATCCAAATAGGGTAGAAAGATGCGGTTCATCAAATCCATGAATACTGCTGGGGCATTAGTCAGTCCAAATGGCATCACCAGAAACTCATAATGTCCATACCGTGATCTAAATGCTGCCTTGGGTATATCCTGCTTATGGACCCTCACTTGATAATATCCAGATCGAAGATCAATCTTAGAGAAGACGCAGGCCTTACTCAATTGATCAAACAAGTCATCAATCCTTGGTAACGGACACTTGTTCTTCACTGTTACTGCATTCAACTGCCGGTATTCAATGCACATTCGCGTCGATCCATCCTTCTTGGGTACCAAAATTACTGGTGCTGCCCAGGACGATTCACTGTCTCAGATAAACTGCTTCACCTTCAGTTCTTTTTCATGCTGGTACAACCAGTCCAACTCTGACTGCGACATTCTGTAAACTCTGTCGACTTTAGGCTCCGTCCCAGGATTCAACTCAATACAAAACTCCATATATCTTACTGGTGGTAAACCTGGAAGCTCATCTGGAAATACATCAACAAAATCTCTGACCACTATTGCAATCTGCTCCTGTTATTCAAATGCTTCTACAATGATGCCCTTGGGTCGATCCTCCAATGATCGGACAAAGACGAACTCCTCAATGCCAGGTACATTAAATACTACCCTACCTCCCCGATAATCTATCATCGCATGACTGTCTCTCAACCAGTCTATGTCCTAGGACAACGTCAAAGTTGTCAATAGGAAACTCAATCAAAGATGCGGTCAATAATCGCCCACTCACTACAATTGGACATGCTAAGCACACTCTGCTAACTCCTACGAGCCTATTACCAGTGAGTATATTCTCCTCTCTGGCAATGCCTCAAATTCTAATCCAATACGTGTCGTAAATCGTACAGATATAAAAGAGTGGGTAGCCCCCGAATCAAACAATGCTACTGCAGGAAAAGAGGGTAACAAAAATATTACCTGCAACCACGTCGCCTGAAGCTAGCGCATCCTCCAGTGATAAGGTGAAGGCATGGCCCTGGCCTTGCTGAGCTCCCTCCTGCTGCCTTCCTCGACCATGCTGTCGCTGCAACCTCTGCGGGCCTTCCTGGTTCTGTCTCTGGCGATACATCTGAGTCTGCGTTGGTAGATGCTGGTCTAGCGGCCTTACGGCCAATGCTGGTCCTCTGCCTGATGTTGCCCCTAGAGCTGACAATGTCAAAAACTGCTGAACTGGCCCTCCTGGCCTCCGTATCATAGGACAATTGGCAATCCTGTGGTCTGGACTGCCACACCTCATGTATAACCCATTAGCTGAACAACACACATCCCTAATGTGCCCTCCCTTACCACAGTAAGTACATCCAATGGACGTCCCCTGGCGCTGCTGCTGGTTCCTCGGCTGCTGATGCCCAACTGGTGCTGTTATCTCAGATACCGCCATCCTTCGTGGTGCTCCTGACTCATGAATACGGATGCCGGGTGCTGGCGCCGACATTCGCTACACAGTTCCTTCGCCCCTACTCTGGGGATAGACCTCTTCTGGCCCCCATGTCTTGTCACCAACCTCTGTTGGGTGAGTACATGCCTCCGAGCTGCCGTTAAAACGACATCAAAAGTCTGATAGTCGTGTCCTTCAACTAGCTGTAGAATCTCTAAATGAAGTCCCTGCTGGAACCTCATAGTCTTCTCTGGCTCTGTAGCTACCATTGTCGGTGCAAACCGACTCAGTCTGCAGAACTCCGCTGCAGATCCATCCACCGTCTTTCCAGCCTGCTTGAGACCGATAAACCTCTGTTGTAGCTCATACCGTGCTACCACGCCAAAGTACTTTGCCTTGAATCTGGCACGAAAGCTATCCCAAGGAACATGACGCCTCACTCCAACCTCTTCCGATCCCACCAGTCGCGGGCGAGATCCTGTAGTATCAGTCTGACCTGGTCAACCTTCTCTTTTGCTGGAACCTTAGCTGCGGTCAATATGGCCTCATATCCTGAAGCCAAGCATCCGCCGTGATGGCATCCTCCGTACCGTCAAAATATCTCGGGTTGAGTCGACAAAATCTTTCCGATGCTCCGAATCATTTCTGATACTTCTCTCAAGGGCTAATTGTAACCCCTGATTTAGTAGCACATTCTGTTCCTATTGTCGGTCTGCTATTGCTGATGGGCTGCCACCTAACGCTGCTGAATGGCCAGGAATCCCTGGATGACCTCCAGAAGTGCTGCAGCATCAGGTACTGGCGTCGCTGCTGGCACCGCTAGGGTGCAGGAGTTTCTAGAACCTACAGTTCCACTGGCTCTGGTATCAATTCCACTCTGATCTGGTCAGGAGAATGTATTCCTTCCGGTTGCTGCCCTGTCGAGCCATGCTCTATTGGATGTTCCTCTATGTTGGCCTTGCCTGCTACTGAGAAAGAAGCACCCCTATAGGGAAAGGTACATGATATTAATTAATAGGATAAAGATTCGATAACAATTCAGGTTATCAATCAAGGTGAGGAAAGAGAAATCGAGGCAAGAGGTTCAAAGGAAACAAGTTTTGATTGAGACTCCTATAATAGTAACACCCTACAAGTCTGAAAATCGGACCTGCATGGGCCCAATAAAACCTTATCACGCTCCAGTACCGAAATACGGAGATGGACTAGGCCAGCTACTCCATATGAGGTGCACAAATGTTATACGGCAATCGTGGCTGTCAAGAGACGTGGGGTGTAAGCTACATTCAAGTCTCCTATGGTCACACAGAGCATCTATGTCTCAATCATTCAAAGCAAGAAAATCAATTAATGAACATATGAGATAAAGCAGTAAGGCATCCCTGACGCTTCATCAAAATATTCATGGGATCTAGCTTTATAAGTTAGCTAGCCCAGAGAGTCAAAGGTACATAATTGTATTCAGCTGCAGTCTGATTTAATTACAAATTATGCAAGACAAAATGTCCAGATTAGCCGGCTAAACAGGTGCCGGTGGCAAAACGCCAGAACATAAGTAAAGATACTAGAGTGGTAGAGAAGAAACCCACTCGAGTCCCCCGCCAGCCATGCTCCTAGTATGCACCATTGACGTCAGGGAAGAAGGTCGGATCCTCAGGCTCTGCTATGTGATCTGCTAAACAAAACCAGCGGGGTCATCCCCGAATAGCAAGTACCACAAGGGAGCACAAAAAGTGAGATAAAACCCAAGCCTAAAATATAAATAATAATAAAAACTCCCGTCATACCCTCGGTCCACACCTGTCCTAGCACGCTAGACCAACCCAACAACCAAACAAGGATATTGGTTGGACCACGCACCCTGACAGTCCATGTCCCTCGGCTACTAACGGAAGGCTCAAGCACATTCAAGTCATTTTTCAAGCGGCCAATCATTCCTGCAGCTTTCTATATTTGGCGGAGTTATCCCGCGATACTGATTAAGGAATCCTTAGATCATGTCAACCCAGCAAGGCTAGCCAAACCATAAGACATATAACACATTGATTATGCACCAGTCCCCCGGAGGGCCACTGTACTAAAACATATAACACATAGCTCGTAGAGGTCGGATATAGCCATCCGCTATAGGAGAATAAAACCATATCAGTGGCGGCCAACCCGACACGTCGGGACTGAACCTGGGATGGCTAGTATGGCACGATCTCAGGATTCTTCCCACCAATGCATCTACCAAGTTAGTTGCCTAATTAATCCCTAGGTTATCCTCAGAGTTCACATGCCGTGATCACATGTTAACTCCTCTAGATGTCGTACATTGTACGAGTACCCCAAGAAGGGATCCGTGCTGGCTCAAGGAGTCATACGTTTGTACCCCCTTCTTGGTGTAATGCAACACACAACATACCACGTCATTGCGACTGTTTTCCATAAAGAAATTCTCTTTATTTGTTGTTTCTGGGAAAATTACAACTGTAGGAATCCGATCTAGAAGACGATCGCTTTATCCCTTGGACTATGCGAAGAAGAAAAGCTCTCAAAATTTTGACAGTAGATATCAATGTATCTGTACAATGAATGAGAAAAAGAACTCTATTTAGAGTCAAAACAGTAACTGAAAAGATAATTACCTCACCACTGGTGCACTTGAAAAGTCACGCAGACTCTAAATACACGCAGGGTTAATGAGTAGTTACTGGACGTGGCCCGTAACTGTTGGACACATGGCATCAGTGCATGGGTCGTGTGCAAGTTACTGGGACGCGAGAGAGAGATCGGTGCATGGCTGCCACGTACTCCAGTTGAAATGAAATCCACGCTGACTTGCTGAAGGCAAAAATCCACGCAGATTCGTTGACGCAGACTCGTTGAAGGCAAATCCACGCAAGCTTTGAAGAAGAATACTTCAGAATTCACGCAGGCTTTGAGAAGAATAACTCAAAAGTCACGCAATGTTTTGAGGAAGGAGAAGATTCAGAATCCACGCAAACCGCCAGCTGTCTTGATTTGGCACTTCGTCTGACACAAAATCTCTGACATTGATTATATTGTCAGCCGCATTAAATGAAGTAAGACCCAAAGTCACGCCAACTTGGTGAAGAGTGAGTCTTGCTAAGAAGATTGCAAAAGACGGCTGTGATCTCTCGAGTTCTGTGCATACGTGCATATGAGGAGACGTTTCTCGACTGTTGTGTTGTCAGTCATTATGATTCTGACGTATGGCTGAGCTGTCTCTGCGTGACTTCTAAAGAAATGGCCAGGCAGAACTTAGCATATCTTTTGTGCTGCTTCTTGGATCACTCTGCGTGACTTGTTCTGATCAACTCAGCGTGACTTCATTTTTGAGGCCTACAAAACCCCCTTCAAAGTTTTCGAAAAAAATAAAATATTTTCGAAATACTTTGAAATAGAGATGATGAAATAAAATCAGTCACGCTGAGATGACTTTAAAATTTTTTCGGAAGTCGAAAAGACTTCGAAGTTCTTTGAAAATATCAAATGAACTTATTAAATGTCATAATGACTCTTCATTTCCGAGACTGATTGCGTCCAATTTATGGTGGAATATGAACTGTCGACGAGATCTGTTATATAAACAGGAAGAGATTCTCAGTTTTGACATTCTCTCTCGAAAATATGACCCCAAAGGAAGCAGCCGAAGAGGAAGCACGCAAGTTGGGCTTTTGTTCCCATGGTGACCCCACTTTTGGGGCAAAGAACCCGAACCTGTCGTCATCGAGCTCAAGGACGACTCCACGCAGTTAGCCAAGAATCTCTTGAGCTACTTTGGATTGGATGGCTCGTCTTCTTCTGATGGGCGGAGCCTTATGGAGAAGCGTGAAATGCTCGAGACTCTGTTGCATCGCCTAGGAGTTAAGAGCGTAGAGGAGTTAGGCATCAAACTTAGCCGCTCTGAAAATAGAGCGTAACTTTCTACGCTTTTGTTGCACTTTTCTGTTTTGTCTTTTTGTAAGGCCATCAGTGCCTGTTTAAAGAATGAAGTACAACTTTTGTGTTTGATCTGCGTGCCTTTTAATGAAGAATATTAATTAGCACACTTTGACTGTTTCCAATGTTGCACTGTCTCTCGAAGTACACGTGACACTCATTCCACAATTTACGAGCGCTATTTATGCGATCTTTTCCAAGAATAGACCTGCACTTGACCCTTTAAATAGATGGATGAACTCCACGCAAACTCATCTTCCCATTCTTCTTCCTCTCTTCTGAGAAATGAATTTTCTGTGAGAAGAAAATAGGAAAGCCATGTTGTCTGATGTCAAATCTCTGTGCACGCTACCAGACATGGGTCTGTCAATCCTTAGCAGCAAACTCAGCGGTAAGTTGAATATACACGTATCGAATTTTTTTGTTTGCTAAAGACAAATTCATCTTCCTGAAATGAACAGAATGCATCTGTCTTTGCTTGGCCAATTTCTGTTGGCTGATTTTTTCTTACTGTTTCTTGCAGAATTTTGGCTGAAAATTTTCTTCAGAACTGGCATTGGGGATGTGGATGCTGTGGAGAATATCTTACTGACATCTACATCAGGGAGTCATACGCTTTTGACGCGTAAATCAGACAACTCAGAACTCTTCGTAGATAGAAGGGTCTTCCTTAGATGGTAGGAAGAGCCTTTATACACGAGAGTTGGATGGTGGAGTCAACTCTACTACCGAGAGATTGGGTAGTAGAGTTCCTTTTACGGGAGAACTAGGAATTGTATCCCAAGGTTGGATACATTCCTGTCTCCTCTGAAAGGTCACTCCACCAGTTGTATTGGCAGCAACACGTTTTCGTGTTGCCCTACTCTGTGGTTCTCCTCTCGTCTGAGAGATAAGACCAGAGTTTGATTCCTGCTGGACACCCAGGAATTGCCACAAACAACGAGATTGCCAGAGAAGATCCAAGAAGAAATAGATCTCAGTTGTACATAGAATAAAATCCAAGATTTGTAATAGATTTCCATTATGATTTGTAAGAAAGTCTAAGAAAATGTAATAGACTTTTTGTGGTAAATGGAAATGGAAATGACAATTCTTCTATGCTCAATGATTTGTATTTGTGGATGAATTGTGGACATGATAGATAATAAAATCATCTTTTCTGTTTTGGAGTATATGATATTATCAGAGGTATTATGGACGTGATAATATATAGGAACTCGAAAGAAAATAGATTGATTTCTATGCAGAGGTCAAAACATGACAAATGAGTAAGTAGATTCGGAATTGATTCAGAGGTTATGAAAACGTGATCAATAACGAATCCCCACTTAAT
>JANAVB010028056.1:2500-52399 GCA_029216955.1 Iris pallida
GCCGTAAATAGCATGCACCAGCGCCTGGGCTCGTAACCTCACCCGAATCCGTCTCCCCGTTCCGCGCCTGGTCCCAGTAGCCACTCCCTCGCCCGACGGAATAGCAGCGCTACCCAACCGAGGACCCCCCGGAATCTACGCTTCGCACCTCACTGAACCCTCACCACGGCCAAGTCTGAAAGAAATATACGGTTCCGCCAATTTCCTCCACCGCAAAATCTGTCGCCAAATGCGGGAACACTTGGAAGTCATAAACGTATCGTATGGATGGCGCTTACAAAAATACTTCGATTTAAGGAACTCCACCCAAAGGCCCTTCCCATGACGCAACTTCCACCATAATTTTATAGAGAAGGCATCCATAATATCATTCAAACACTTGATCCCAAGGCCTCCTTCGGACTTAGTCCGAGTAATAAACAATTGTTTATATATATATATATATATATATATATATATATATATATATATATATATATATATATATATATATTTGGTGTCCACTTCTTAACGGAGCTTGGTAGCGTGCTCCCAAGGAGGCTCGAACCCGCACCTGCCACACGAAGGTGCCTCACTGTTCCCAACGGGCTACGGCCTTGGAACCCCAGTTACATAGACAACTACAGAAGAAGCATACAAATATGTTACTCTCTTATGACATAATCTGGCACCTCCGAGTTACATAATATAACCGGTTAGTTTTTTATTATAAAACCAACCTATGCTATACACGTTGGATTAGAATTGCATGGTTGAGATTAAATGACTTAAAAAGGTGGTGTGGTCTACATCTTTTAATCTCAACCACTAAATTTTAATCCAACCCATAACACATAGGATGGTTCTATAATACAAAACTAGCCGACTGATTTTGGAGCAATTTTAATCCTCCTGCCGCTCCTCTCGCCGTGCTGCCGCCTGTGTCCCTCCCTCTGCGGTGGCCCATCGTCCCCCGGCTTCGTCCACCTCCTGCACCCCTGCCTCCGGCGGTCATGGAGTAGCTCCTCTCCTTCCAGCCTTCGCTTTGTGCCCCACGGCGCTTCATCCCCCTCCTCCAGCGCCGTTTCCCCCCCCCCCCCGACGGTCCATGCAGCAGCCGGCACGGCAGATCTGGCCGCCCTTTCCCGAAGCTGGCTGCAGCTCCGCTCCCATTTTCTCAGTTCTTCTGGGCTGCTCCTCGCCGGTGAGAGGCCCTTCCGTACTCCACCCCGGCTCCCCCTACCCAACCACCACCCTCCGCGGTGGCCCCTACTCCGCCCCTCCGCTTCACCTCCTCCTCTTTCGGGGTTAAGCGCCCCCCGTCCTGCCTCCCCGTGGTCGAGCTCCTCCTCCCGTCGTCCCCCAGCCACCTCCACCCCCTCCACCCCGTCGGGATGCCCCTCCTCCTCCCGGCAGCTCCTCCAGGCTCACCGCCCTCTCCCGGCGGCTGCCCCCGACTCCTCGTCTCCCCCAAGCCTCCTCCGCAACGGGGTGAGCCCCGTCTCCGGCTCCCCTACAGCCGCGCCCCCCCGAGGTAGAGCCCCCCATCCACCGTGGCTCCCCCGCCCTTTCTCCTATGCCGAGGCCCCTCCTCGGGCTTAGCGCCGAGCTCCTCCTCGGTCTGCGCACAGAGCACTTCGGGAGTGCGCAGAGGATGCCTCGGGACCCCTCGGGCTGCGTTTCCCTTGTTTCCCGCATTTGTACGGACCGATTCCCCCTCGGGCCGTGCGCCCTTGTCCTGTTCCCTTTGGATTTTGTTTTATGAATTTCTCTAGCTGTCTTTTGCCGCGCCTTTGGAACTTGCTTTAATAAAAATTTTCTTTCCAAAAAAATATGTATATATATATTAGAGCAATTTTGTATATATAGAGAGAGAGAGAGAGGGATCAACATCCCCTTAATTTTGCATCACCGATGAATCCCCTCTTTCACATCCATTGGATCTTGTTTAAGTCAACTAATCTTAACCGTTGAAAATTTTTCAACGGTTAAGATTAGATAACATAAACAAGATCCAACGGGTGTTATCATTGGAATACATGGAAGATGCAAATTTGAGGGGATGTTGATCCCTCCTCATATATATATATATATATATATATATATATATATATATATATATATAATTTTTTATTGGTAGAATAAATAATATCAAAAGAACAATATAAAGTACAAATATAAAAAATTATATATATATATATATATATAATATATAAAATATATATATATATATATAATATATATATATATAAATATATGTGTATATATATTGCAACCGGGTACTTTATTAATAAAAACTTGTGTGTTATATTCTTCACCTGCCAACACAGCAGTCCCCATTCCTCTTACATCAAGTTCTATATTATGCACTATCACTATGATCATCGTGCTGGTGCCTGTGAACACCCTGCTATTTCTCTGCTTCCAAATATGCCAGACGTCGGAGGCCAACCTAGCACATGTTTATTAAAGCCATGTTGTCCCTCTTCCTTTGTGATCTTTAATCTTCTGGATTGCTCCTTCTATGTTATCGTCTGTTCCAGATGTCAACCCCATCTTGGTCAGTTACAGGTGCCAAATGTCCCTGGATGTCGTACAAATAAAAAATAATGATCCATGGATTTCGTGCCTCGCTGACATAGTACACATGTGTAACTCATTATTTGTACCCAAAATTGCTATAGCCTATCATTAGTCATGATTCTTCGGAGAACTAACTTATATATGCATAATTACATCTTCCAAGGGATCCCTGTCTTCCAACGACGTCACAATTAGTCATCTTCTCATGCATTTCCTTGTGCTTGTCGTATATGAATTTGAATTCGGGTCTTCCATCCTTCGAATTCTCCCACAACCACGTATCCCAACCGATAGAGGGATCGATCATGCATTCTTTGATTTGTGCTATAGCGTGCCTAGTCAGGCGATGTGTTTCTAGTACCCATTGTCTGTCATGAATAATGTAGTGCACTGTCTCGCCTCTGCTTGCTTCACTCTCAGTATGAGTGCCAACTATTTGTAGAAGACACTTATGACCTATCCAGGGGTCTAGGTATAGATCGATATTTTGCCCATCGACAAACACTCGCACGATATATTGCTTCAGCTCTCTCCTACATAGGAGCATTTGATTAAATCTCACCGATTCATTGTTATCCTATCTATACTCCCAAAAATTTGACCCCCTTAAGTATCAGTTTTTTGACCACTCTGCCCATAGTGAGTCTTCCTGGAGGAGCCTCCAAGTTAGCTTGATCCTGGCCACTTTACATGTCAGTACCAGCGGTCGAAAGCCAATCCCCCTTCTTCTTTCGGTCAATACAACTGGTCCCAAGAGATAGCATGAATGCCCCTGCACCAAATAAAGTTCGCATAGTGCTTTTCAATCCGAATCATCGTCTTCTTTGGGAGTTGGATGGTTTGTATCCCTGTGATGGATTGGATAGTTGAACGAAGCAACTCTATTATACCTCCAAATGATAGACATTATGCTTGCCAACCCTCAATGTGCTTCTGTATATATTCTACAATGACTGACAGTCTTCGGCCCTAGCACAATTCATCGTCAACGGGATACCAAAGTACTTTACCGGCAATTATGCTCTTCTCACACCTAATATTTGCTCTCGCTCCTCCTTTTCAGTACATAATTTGTTGAAGTAGACTCAACTTTTATCCTTACTGAGTTTCAACCATTATGTCTGCCAAATGTGCCTATTACTTTGGACACGGTCTATAGTCTGCTCATATAAGGAACCAAAAAAAACTAATAGATCATCATCATACATCAGATGGCTCACATATGGTTGGATTGTAAAAAAAAGTGGTTGAATCTGATTCCATGCTACTACAGCATCTAATATGCATAAGATATGGCAAAAAAGTGTCCCCCTGCCTGAGCCCTCTATTGCTAGTGAAGAAGCTAGTTGGTTGGACCTCTATCAGTATCAAGAATGACGCTGTAGTGATATGCTCCATTATCCTGGACACCTATTGTGTCGAGAAGCCCATTACTAGCATTACATTGCAGACAAACTCTCGGTTCACAAAATCATAAGCTTTTCTCAAATCAAGCTTTATGTATGCCTTTCTGCCTCCTGGTTTATTGAATTCTCTGAAGAATTTGTGAGATAGTAGCGAGTTCTTTGATGTTGATCGCCCTCTGACGAATGCTGCTTGGTTTTTGGATACCAGGTCAGTCAACAGTTCATCCATACACCGACACATCAGACACGTACTTATTATATATATATAATTACAAAATGCCATAGGGCAAAAGTCAGTCGAGATCAGTAGCACCTTCTTTTTTGGGTGTTAGGGTTAAGAAGGTATGATTTACTTTCCGCAAAAGATGTCCATGTGTGAAGAAGTCGGATACTACCTCTAGTACTTGGTATGTCAGCTCTTCCTAGTCTGTTTTATAGAATTTGCTACAAAATCTGTCTGGTCCAGGAGCTTTGTTCGGGTCTGCAAACTTCACAATTCTTTTAGTTTCCTCCACGATGCCTTGGGCTAACAGTCTCTCATTTCTGCTTGAGTTACAATCTTTTCGTAGACAAGAAGAAAAAAATCTGGTTAGGTAATTCGATTGATTGTATAGTTCATCAAAGTACCTAATCGCTGATATCCGGATATATACTGCCATCGATCTTGCACTGCCGTGTTTGTCGATTAGCTAATGGATGCGGTTGCGGTGCTGCTTGGTACGAATAACATCGTAGAAGAAGCGAGTGTACTTATCACCATGTTTCTGCCATGAATATTTGGCCCATTGTGCGGCTGCCACTTTCTCTGCCAGTTGAAGTTTGCCAACTTCATCTAAGAGCTTCTTCTTTTGCCTGGCCAAGTCAGTGTTGAGCAGGTCCGATTGTAACTCATGTTGTGTTCGATGAAGTTCCTTTCGCTTTTTGTTCAGCTCCCCACTCGGCCTCAACCGGACCTATAACTTGCATTTCTGTTTAACTTATTTCAAGTACCTGCAGATTAGGCACAACTGTGCACTACAATAGTTTGAATTTCCAGGCCCCTTGCCACCGCCTCCATATAACCTGTAATATTGACCACCCATTATTGAATCGAAAAGGGACATTTTATGTTCGACTCAATTTATAAGAATGACACTCAAAGGTGAGTGGTCACTTATACCAGCCGTGAGTCCAATGACTGGGATTTACGGGAAGTTTTTGAACCATATTGCATTCCCAATGGCTAAGTCAAGTTGGGAGATAACTCGATTTTGGGTAGCTTTATTATTCTATGTCCATTTATGCTCTCCTCTCTCTAGTGATTTGAGACATGCTCTAAGGAGACAACTCTGGAAGTCAAAGAGAATTGAATCCGGGACAACCCTGCCTCCTATCTTTTTATGTTGATAGAGATTGGTATTGAAGTTTCCTATGCATAGAACCGTTAGTCGGAGCGCCGTCTCTACTAGGTTACTGATGTGAGCTATGTCGTACCAAAGTTCCTCCCATTGTCTCTGATCATTATGACCATAAACCGCTCCCAAAATGAACTGTAATCCTCTGCGATGGGTGAATGTATTTGCTATGACTTGCTTAGTATTCAAGATGACCTAACCCTCCCATTGCTTCCTGTCCCAGAGGAGATATATATGAGCCATATCGGACTTGTCCAGATTATTTGTCCAACCCTAATTGCTCAGGGTTCTTCTATAATAGAGCGCTTGTTGAACACTTATCTTGCTTTAACCTACAACAAACCTCCCTCCATCACACTATAGAGCATATGCCTCGAATGTTCCAAGTGATGATAGATATCTAATCTATCGTTTGGAGTCCCTGCTGACCTCTTCCGCTATCCCCATGGGCAGCCGGCTGCGGTTCTTTCATGCTCTGGCTGTCCTCAATAGTCCTCTGTATCTGAGCTATTCCATCTTCTATGTTGTACCTCCACACCGGATTGTCTATGACCAAACCCTCCGGCTTCTATTGGGCGTCTTCTGCATTGATTGTTGATAGTCCTCAACACATGATGGCCTATCATAGATATGTTGGCCGGCCATTCTCCAATGTTGTGCATGCTTTGTGCTTACTGTTTGATGTGTTGGATGTTGCTGGTTTTCCTATCTGTTTGGGGCCTTTCCTCGCCATCCCTGCCTGTTGTTTCTGTAGAACCTAAAAATAAAATAAAAGCATACACGCACACAGAGGAGTGCATGAACACAGAGTCTTACATTTTCTTTTCCTTCCTCATACTACTGTTATCTCTTACTTTCATTTGGGAAAGTTAAAATAAAGAGAAATGAACAAGCTTGATCCCCAAATGATGCAACTAAACTCCTTTTCTAATGCCACTTCCTCCATTTGTGGCTTGACCAAGCACATGCAATGTCATATACCTACAAACATGTGTATGTGCCATGCATTAACAAAGATAAGTAAAAACAAAAAGATTCCAACAACCAACCCCCTAATTTTGTTTCTCTATCTTGTTGTCTCACTCATAGCAGCATGGGGTGTTCATCTTCGATTTGCACCTCCATGAGTAGAGCTTTCTTCTCCTTTTTAGGACATTCTGAAGAAAAATGTCCATAATTATTGTAATTATAACACCTTACTCTTACTTTATCGAATCTTCCAAGCCTGCGACTTTGGCCACGAGCAACATCGGAGAAGCCTTCGCCTTCACACTTTGACTCACGTGCCTTCCACTCGGCTCGGGTGAGAAGGAGGTGCTCCTCGCCAATGTTGTCATTGTATCCGCAGAGCCGCTCCTCATAGACTTTTAGGCACCCAATCACCTGGCCTCGACCGTCATCGTTTTTAAGTCGCCGAATTTCTCTATCGTGGATTCTATCTGCAAGAACATCATTGGGACGTCCTGGAGGAATTTCTTGACAACATGGATTTTTTCAACATTATTGTCTAATGCACAAATTTGGTTGATAATCGTAGTTAACTTGACGGCGAAGTCATCGACCGACTCTGTCATCTTCATGCACAACCCCTCGAACTCAATTTTGAGGGTTTACACCTTAGCCTCTTTTACACGATCGGTGCCCAACAACATCATCTTCAACGCCTCCCATTCATCTTTGGCCATTTGCTTTTCGGCCAGTAGGGAGAGCGTTTCCTCGCGGATGCCTGCATATATGACCGCTAATGCCATCTGATCCTTGCGCACATCAATATTGTTGTCCTCGATAATGTCCTATACTCCTTGAGCCTTTATATAGATCTTTATCTTGATTTCCCAGGCTGCATAATTGCTCGTCGTGAGTATCGGTTAATACAGCAAGACAGCAGAACTCTCCTTCGCCACCATACTTATTGGTACCTCGTCACCGGTGACACTACTTCCCAGAGAGCACGACATGTATTTTGACATGAACGGATCAAGCACTCCGACCTTATGGCTCTGATACCAAATATAGAACCTAAATAAAATAAAGGCACACACGCAAGGAACACATAGTCTTACATTTTCTTTTTCTTCCTCATATTATTGTTATTTCTTACTTTTATTTGGGAAGTTTAAATAAAAGGAAATAAACAAGCTTTATCCACAAATGATGCAACTAAACTCGTATTCTAATGCCACTTCCTCCATTTGTGGCTTGACTAAGCACATGCAACGTCATACACCTACAAACGCGTGTATATGCCATACATTAACAAAGATAAGTAAAAAAAAAATTCCAACAGTTTTATGGTGGTAGTATTTTTTGATTGGAACACCACAATCTCTTTTCCTCTCTTCATGTGTCGTCTTGCTGCTCGTCGACAGACGGGCGTCTTCATCATCCATCCACCCCTCTCCAATGTTTTCTATAGTATCCATAGGCTTGTTCACTTGCTTCTTTGTGCACGCATTTGGAGTGTCTCATGTTTGAAGTATCACAGCCACCTCAAGTCTTGTGTATTCGTTCTTGTCTACTGTTATATGAATGTCCACCGCCATGTTCTACCTAATGCCTGGTTAGTTTTTCTTTCGAGATACGCTCTCCCCGTTGCTAGTCATCTCTTCCTGTCCGCCTTCCACATTGGCCTTTTTTTATAATGGCATACCTGTGTCAGGTGTCCAAACAACTTGTAGTTTTAGCAGTTCGGGGGGAACCATTCGTAGTCCACTTACTGATAAAAGACTTCCCCAGAGGGAATTTCATATGCTATGTCACGTAGAAGCGGCACCCCCGCTTCTATCTCAATGAATATACAGGCATACTGGAGGCGAGTTCGTGTCTAGGTAGCTTAATCAGCCTTGATAGGGCCACCTATTAGGCTTGCTAACTTAGTAATCAAGGATTTGTTCCAGTATTGAATCGATAGGCCAAGGAATCGAATCCATATCGGGATTATGTAAAGAATATCATGCTCGCACTTAGGGTTAGGCTGCTAAGTTTTTAATATAATCAGTCTTTCATCGAACGTCCAAGGACCTCCTTGCATGATACATTCGATATCTTCAGATAATCCAAATTTTACTCTGAAAAAGTCGTCCACTTGAGCGTAAAACTCTATTCTTCCCTTCGATCTCTAAACTCGGGTCGTACATGCTCGTATGTGTCCATAGATGGGTCTATCTTCGAGTACATACAATATTAGGGTGTTGTTCTAGTATCCAATCATTTCCTTTATCTCTACGGCAGTAAAAATTTCTCGTTATCCTTTTTCGGCCTGTCTGCGGTAATATACTCCATGTTGTCATCCGAGGGGCAACCCGCAACACATCAAATCTTCGCCCAGGATTTGCCTCTTCCTTTAGTATAACTCTGACTAGCTTTTTGATGTGTGTTAACTAGAATTATACTTCTATTACTTGCATACTCCGTTCCGTAACCCCTCAGATGTTGGCCTGCACTGGGAGTGACATAGGCCCTATTCTACTCCGACATGCCCCTAATCGATCACTGCCCGGTCCCCTGATTCAGGTCGGAATGATGGCTTCTTGTTGGCTTATGGTACGGTCTGTCATGGAGGTGTTGGTGCGCTGTACGATGGTCCAACCCCCTCCTCATGCGGCTGCCCCTCTTCCGTCTGACCTTGCCCAATCAACGCCCATCCTCCACTAGTAAATATGTCGGGATCCCAGATATCGACCCCGCCATCATTCCATTGGTTAGGTTGCTCTCCAGCCACTAGGTTTTGCATCCTTTATATATATATATATATATATATATATATATATATATATATATATTTAAAGAACCCCTCCTTTTATTAATCAAGGCTCAAAATGCCGAAGCTCGAACACGTATATAAGGCACAAAAAGAGAAAGCCTATACAAGTATACCACAAAAAGGATGTAAGGAGGGAGAGAGAAAATGCGATACTCCAAAGCTAGGTAGGGATCAAGGACCAGAATACTTTCGTACCGTGGGAGCACAGGGTGCTCCGTTTACGACATTGCAGAAAGACTTCCTTAATGAGCTGGTCGGCTGAGTATTGGTAACCCTCGTATCTTGCCTTGTTGCAATTCTTCCAGATCGCCCAGGTAGCGGCTGCTGCTACGATCTGGTGGCCGTGGGAGGCTGAACCCCAGTTGTCCGCCAGATCGTGGAAGCGTTCGCCACCTGGTGCTATATTGAAGTGCTGGTTAAGGGTCCTTCAGATCCCATCTGGAAGACTCCCCTCCCAGAATATGTGGTCAATTGTCTCCGTCTGACGATCGGAGCAGCAATTGCATGCTGACGCTAAGCTAATCCCGATGGAGTTAAGGATCTCGTCCGTCGGTAGTTTCTTCCTTATAACTCTCCACATGAGGAAGGACCATTTCTTAGAGATGCAAAAATGCCAATAGCGCACAATGGTTAGGTTCGGTTGCCCGCTCCCTCGGATCGCTAATCTCACTGACCTCACTGAAAATGCCCCGAATGCTTCAAGCGACCACCTCAGCTCGTCGGCTTCGCGACCGAGGCTAATTTTGTACAGGCGAATGCTGTAAAACATTTCGTTACCGGACCATTCGTGAATCTTATCCCAGTTCCATTCGTTATTAGTATAGTTCCACAGGTCTCTGATCCTACTATTTCTGGGGGTCGCTGCAAGACTCGGGATTAAGATGTCCCTAATCCATCTCTCCAGGAAGGGATTCGACTCACCGCCACCCAGATGGAGGTGCATCGCCGGCTCTGCGAGGTCGCGTCCGATAAGGATACGAAGCAAAGCCGCGGAGGATCTGCTGTTGGATATGGCCACTGATGGTTGGATGTGTTTGAAATACCTGGCTTTTATAAACCTGGTCCATAAGTTCTTACTCGTGCGGATTTTCTACCATAATTTTATCGAGAAAGCTTTAACAATGTGAGGGAGTTTGGTGAACCCCAGACCCCCTTCCTCTGTGCGGTGAGCCATGGCTTCCCAGCTAGCCCAGTGGTGTTTGTCTTGACCTTTGTTGTGACCCCAAAAAAATTACAAAAGATCTGCTCGATCAATGAGATAACCTTCAAGGGCGGGGAGCACGTCGCCAGAGTATAGATGGGAATGAAAGTGAGCACTTGTTTTATGAGGATCATTTTGCCTCCTGGAGATAAAGTGGCATTATGCCACCCGTGAAGTTTATTCATAATTCTCGTGATCAAGTTCTCAAAAATGCCAGCGTTGGATTTCCCGTACACAAGGGGACAACCGAGATAGTTGAACGGATGGTGGGCAATGACGAAGGATGTTAAGTTGAAGAGACTGAGAGCGTGCTCTCTTTTGATGCAGTGGTGGGCGTAGATAATTCTCTTGGAATGATTGATCTTCTGCCCGGAGCATCTAGAGTATCTCTTCAAGGTGTTGTGTACCACCTCCATCGCTCCAATTTCTCCGAAAGATAAGATGAGTAAATCTTCAACGAAGGCCAGGTGGGTGATTTTTGGGCATCCACTAGATGTGTGATAGTGCTGGAAGTTTGGGATGCTGACCATGTTGTTAAGGTTTCTGCTCAGGACATCTGCTGCTATGATGAAGACCGTGGAAGATAGAGGGTCGCCCTGTCTGACACCGCAACTAAATTTGAAGAACCTCTCTGTTTGGCCGTTGATAACTGTGGAGAACCATGAGTTGCTAATGGATCTCCACACAGTATTAGTCCAATTTTCCGAAAATTTGAATGCCCTGAACACCCAGATCATAAATTGCCAATCCAGTCTGTCGTAAGCTTTCTTCATGTCAATTTTGACGGCGATGTTTCCCCCTATAGCTGGAAACTTCATACAGGTGATTAACTCATGGGCCAGCATAATATTGTCCTGGATGTTCCTCCCTCGAACAAAACTGCTTTGTTCCTCGAAGATGATTTTGGAGAGCATACCTGCCATTCTGGTGGCGATGATCTTGGAGATTATTTTGTTAGTAAAAGTACAAAGACTGATGGGTCAAAAATTACAGAAGTATTCTGGATTTTCTTTTTTGGGATAAGGATGAGCTTGGCGCTGGAGATGGCTTTGGGGTAAGTAGCTCTTTCAAGGAATGTAATTGCCGCATCGGTGATGTCCTGCTTGATTATATCCCAGCAGGTGCGAAAGAAGACGCCCGTAAAGCCGTCCAGTCCGGAGGCACTGTGCTCGTTCAGCACCCACACTTCTTCTTTTACTTCCTGTTCGGTCAGAGGATGTTCCAACTAGGCGTTGTCGGTGTCATTTATGAGAGTGGGGATTTGGTCCAGGAAGTCTCTCTCTTTGCGAACCGTCTCTTTGGAGAATAATTTGGAGAAGAAATCCACTGCAGCCGCTTGGATGCTCTTGTAGTCTGTAATGACGTTCCCATTCTCGGCAACGATGTGGTGGATCGATATTTTTTCTGCGGTCATTGACGCAGGCGTGGAAATATTTTGAGTTTTTACCCCCCTCGCTATCCCATTTCAACCTCACTTTCTGCTTCCAGAAGTCTGTCTCCACATTGAGCCTGAATTTGAGCATTGCCTTGGTGAGGTTCATGGCTTTTCTGGCTGTGTGGGATCGATACAAAGCGAATATGGCTTCGGCACGGGTGACATCGTCCTTCGCAATCCGAACAGCTTGAAAAATATCCCCGTAGGCACGTTTGCTCCAATTAGATATAGCTTTTCTCATTGCTTTGAGCTTGTTGCTCACCGGATGAGGAGGTTGGAAGAGTCGTCATGATTCTAAGCTTTCGCAACGATGCCAAAAATTGGGGGTGATCGGTCCAGAAATCTAGGAATTGGAAGCTCTTTTTGGTTGGATTGGTCTAGTTTTTAATTTCAACCAACAGAGGGGCGTGGTCAGATTCAGAGGAGTTGAGGTGGGACAGTTTGGAATTAATCCCTATTTCGTGCCAGAGAGCGTTCGTGAGGGCTCTATCCAGTCGGGAGTATTGACGGCGGTCACCTTCCTGCATGTTGCACCAGGTAAACTCGTTGCTGTTAAACTCGAGAGGGGCAAGCTGAGCATTGAATATGAAGTTTTTGAAGCCTTACATGGCTGATGTGGGGGGTGGCCGGCCTCCAATTTTCTCTTCTCTGCGGGTGATCGCGTTAAAGTCCCAAATGCAAAGCCAAGGGGAGTTGATGTTGTGGATGTAGATGTCAAGAAGGTCATTCCAGAGGTGTTTTCGCTCAGCGATCTCACAGCTGCCATGGACCGCTGAGAGGATGGCACGTTCGAGAAACATAGGGTATTCCACCCAGCATGAGAGGGTTTGACAGGAGTCCTAGATGACTCCGAGGTTGCGTCCTTCTTGCAGAGGATCCAAATATCGTGCCTGCCTGCTATGGCCGTGGGCAGGCCCAGCTGCAACTGGATAGATTTTAATCTTTTGGGGGGAATTTTGGGTTCTATAATAATGAGGATGTCGATCTTGTGGATTTTCCAAAGGCTGGAAATTCTCCTTAATGTAGGTTTGTTCTCCAGACCGCAGACGTTCCAGGATAGGATGTTAAGCATTAATGAGGTTGTAGGAGGGTTTTTTGTTCCATTTGGTGGAAGATCTTGTTTGGATGGTTGATGTTTCGAAGGTTCCTATTTCGGTATATTTTTCGCACGTGGTATACGCTTCCGCCTTAGACGAGGTAGGAGAGTCTTGTCTGGATAGCTCGAGCGTTGCCTTGGGGGGGTCTATCAATTCCCCAGCAGAGTCCACGGAGGGATCCTCAGTAGGAATGACTAGGGAGTCGCTGGCACTCCCAATCATAAGGATAGCTTGCTGGAGAGGGAAACCTGCGGCTTCGACCTGTAGTGCTCTTCTAGCTTGGTCTGGCTCGAGGATTGCGAGGGCTTCTTCAACTGGATTATCGCTGGTGTGTAGTGGTCAGCTTCGCTGGGGATGATAGCAAGGGTTTCTTCAAGAGGGTCCTCGTTGGAGTGCTGTTGATCTTCCTTGCTGGTATCAGTGATCGTCTGAACTCCTTCCGTGGTATGGGGGTTGGGCTCTATCTCAGAGAGGATAGAAACAGCTAGAGGGCAAGCCGTCTCCATTGGAGCTTCCGAGTCGGCCGACTCTAGGATGTCGAATTGGTTGAATAGAGCGTTGTTTTGTGCGATGAATGGGGTTAGGGCTTTACTATCGCTCTTGTCTGTCTGGCCGTTGCAAGAACCAAATCGAGTGTGCAAGTTTGGAAGAGGTAGAAGGGGTGGCTTGGGAGTCCTCCCCTCTGTTTGCTCGTTGACTTTTCGGACTGATTTTTTTTGAGTTCTGGGTGAAGTCGGTGACAGTGCTTTGGTAGGTGCCCTCTTAAATGACAATGGTTGCAGAACATGATGTGGTTGTCGTAGAGGATTTATTGGGTGTGGGTCTGGTTGCCCAGCTCGATGGTAATAAAGTTGGGTAGTTCTGAGGTGAGGTCGAGTTCCACGGAGATTTTGGCATAGTGAGCCTTGGTAAGGTTACTGGTCTCAGGCACTGTTGCCACATACGTCCCGAAGGAGTTGGCAATACGCCTGAGAGCCGCTGGAATAAAGCATATGAGGGGTAGGTTAGGCATGGTCACCCAGGCGGCGATCGTCGCTGAGTCAACTTTGGTGTTAAAGCCTGGTGACTACTTGATAATCTTCATCTGATGGGAATCGATCTTATAGGTGCCCTTGGACCACACGATCCTGTGATCGCATTCGGAGGAGAGGTGGAGGAGAATATGTCTGGGGTCAAGGGAAGCCACACGAAACTCCGTCGAGAGTCTCCAACTGGCTATCGCCTCCTGTACCCTGGATAGTTTGGTACAACCGGTAGAAAATTTAAGGATAAAGGTGTGGGGAAAGGAGGATGACAGAGAAGTCAATTCCAGGTCGGAGAAAGGGACCAAAGGAACTGGGCAGTCCTGGGGATACTCAATGTCCGGGAGGATGACGTCGGGGACAAGGAGAGCTTTCGAGGGAGCTAAGTCTAGGCGAAGTTTTGCGGCATAAGATGGCTGGGCTACACCGGAAGATGGATGGTCCTGGGTCCCCCCACGGGACGGCGCTGGTGCTATCTGGGGTGGGGAATGACCGAGAATGGGACTTAGGGTAGCGGGTTCGACGGGGGAAGTCCTGCTTGGGGGGTAGGGAAAAAGGATCTGCCGCGGAGATGGTGGAGGATGGGGCTACAGCCGCAACGACCCCCAGCGAACGAAACTCAACCTGAAGTGGAGGAGGGAACTACCGGGTCCCCATCGGAGGGATCCTCGATATCGGCTACGCCAGAGGTGGGCAGTGACGTCGAGAGCTAGATGGCAAGAGCCGCAGGAGGAGAGGAGGCGGGGGGCACCTGAACTGAGAAAGCGGTGACCACACAGTGATGCTCGGGGGGGGGGGCGGATGGGGGACAGCTGGTAAGAGGGGAGTGGTGGGGACCGGGGTGGAAAGGGAGGAAGGATAGTGGGGAGGGGGAACTGCGTAGTGGAGAGGGGGAAGGTTGTTCTGCGTAGAGGAGAGGAGGGATCTGGAGGAGCGTAGAATCTATGGGAGAGGGATCTGCGTAGAATTGATGGGGGGGTAATGAGGCGCGTAGAACGTTGAGGGATGGAAGGACCCACCAGCCAACTCTGAATGGGGGATAGTAGTACGCCAGACCGCTGATTGCGTGAGGACCCGAGTACGCTCCTCCGAAGCGTATCGTACACATCTCGAGGTGGGACCCACGAGAATGAACCTGGGGAACACAGATTTACGCCTAGTAGCGTATACATAAAAAGGAGGAACCACCTTATATTGCTTGTCGAAGGCAGCGGACACGAGGGGCCTGCCAATGTGGGGCCCAAGGCCTGCACCACAGGGGGGCTCCCCACCCGTTGGAGTCAGAGGACAGTTCAAAATTTGAAAATCGGTGGAAGATAGGATCTGCGGCGGCCGGGGACTGAACGCCGCGGTCCTCCCGGCACAAGGGGGATGTCGAGTGGCCAGCGGGCACTGCGAACTGGGGGCAAAGCTGGAGGTCGCCCCAGCTCGACGGAACTGGGGTGCCGATGGACCCGGGGAAGCCAGGCGGCGAGGCTGAATAGCCGTGCAAGAGGTGGAGAGTGCTGAACGGTGAGAAATACGGGGGAGGAGACGGATCAGGGAGGGGGGACGACGGGATGAGGATGGCCGACCATAGCCAGGCAGTCGGCTGGCTAGGGAGGTGACATCATACTCCAGCGAAGGACGGCCACCGATGGTTGAACGGGGAGCACTGAGGGAAGGACAGTTGGGAGTCCCTAGGGACTCCCCAGGAGGGAGCTGCTGCATATATAATATATATATGTATATATATATATATAATTTTTTTTTTAATATATATATATAATATATATATTATATATATATATATATATATACATATATATTTTTTTTTTTTTGGGGGGAAACGATGTCTTTATTGAAATAAAAGAGGGTAATGTGTACATCCAACCTCAGAGACAACCCCAAAAAAATAAAACGGAACAACAAACTAAACTAAACCCAATGCGGAAGAGAAGCAATGTGACGACACCCAGAAAGAGACTTCCGCAGCTGTCGTGACACCTCTCGGATCAAAAAATCAGCATCCACAGAGCTCCCCTCATACCGGGATTTATTCCGATTCTTCCATAGAACCCAAATAATAGCACCAGATAAAGATCGCCTAAGATGACTGCCAGGTCCCCGCCACCATCGCATGAGAAAGGTCTTGAAGTTCCGCGTAAGACGAACCCGGAGGAAGCCACTAAAGAATGTCCAAACCCTCCTAGCAACATCCCCTTGAAACAAAATATGATCCATAGTCTCAACCTGGACTACCCGACAGCAAAGGCAACGGGAGGCCAGGTGGAAACCAATCCTCTGAATATTGTCGTCAGTAGGAAGTCGATTGTGACAAACCCGCCACAACAATATGCTCCACTTCGCCGGAATACAGAGACCCCAAATATGAGAGAAAATCGGATAAGTGGGGTGTCGAGGACGACAACATCGCCAAGCCGCAGCGAAGGAAAATGAGCTCATCTTCTCTCCCCAAGATAGTTGATCTGGATCCAAAAAACAGCTCAGGGTAGCAGACAAAATCCTCCGACCAACCTCCTCCCCGAAAACATCAGAGATCAACTGGAAGTTCCACCCAGTGTCGGACCAAAGATCCCGGATGGAAAGGCCCCCATTGTCAGCATTCCAAGCTCTAGATTCCCGAATCTTCCGTCCGTGCTCAGAAAAGGGGCAGATAACCACTGCCTGCTGTACCGGCCTGCCCACCCTCATCGCCAGTCTCGCGGAACGACGAAGCGGACCACGCTCCACCGCCACCGCCGCCCTATGCGGCACACCCGCCCCCCTACCAAACCCGCCTCCCCCTCCAACACCGCCCCCCCTCCGAAGAGACGACCGGCCCAGCCTGCAACGCCTGGGCCTGACGTCTGCGACCCCGAGCCACCCGCCCAGCAGCAGCCGCCCCCCTCGGGTTCCCCCGCTCCGTCGATCTCCCAATACGGAAGCCCCCCGGAAGCCACGCTTCACACCTTGCCGAACCAATCCCACGGCCAAGTCTGAAGAAGATATGAGGCTCAGCTAACCGCCTACCACGAATCAAACGTCGCCAAACATGCGAACTCTTAGAAGTCAGGAAAGCGTCACAAGGATGGCGTCGCCGAAAATACTTGGCTTTCAACAAATCCACCCAGAGGCCCTCCCCATGGTGCAGCTTCCACCACAGCTTCATCGAGAACGCATCCAGCACATCAGAAAGACGCTTGATCCCGAGACCCCCTTCCGACTTGGTACGTGTAACATAATGCCATGCCATCCAACTACGCTTAGCAATTCCGTCTTTACTACCCCAAAAGAATGCTGCGAACATCCTCTCAATCGCCCGAAGCACCGATCGAGGAGGGCAACAAGCTGCCAAAGTGTACATAGGGACAGAAGAAAGTATATTTTTAATCAGTACAAGCTTACCCCCTGGCGACAAAATCTTGTTGTGCCAACCAGCAAGCTTTGTGCGGATCTTGTCCAACAAGGAGGAAAACATAGCGGCATTCCTCCGCCCACAAGATAGAGGGCATCCCAAGTAGGAAAATGGCACCGATCCCGTGCGGAAACCAAATAGGGCTGATATAGTCCTCGCACGAGACTCCTCCAACGGCGAAGCGGTGTAAAGAGCAGATTTAGAGAAATTAATCTTCTGGCCCGACACCACCTCATAGCGAATAAGGACCTGCTGCAGAGCCCGCAAACCACCAATGTCGCCGGAAGTAAAAATGAGAACATCGTCGGCATAAGCAAGATGAGAAATCCTCGGCCCCCCAATCGGAGTGTGATAAGATGACCGCCGATTAGTATCACCCAGGATTTTAAGGTTCCTGGATAATACTTCTGCAGCAATAATAAAAAGAGCTGGGGAGAGGGGATCCCCCTGCCGAACTCCTCTCGACGCAGGGAAATAATCAGTGGGAGCACCATTGAGCAGAACCGCAAACCGAACGTCAGCCAACAAACGATAAATAATGTCACAAAATGCCTCACAAAATCCGAATCGCCGAAGAACCCGAATGAGGAAACGCCAGTTAACTCTGTCATAAGCCTTCTGCATATCAAGTTTAATAGCAACATTGCCTCCATGATTGTGCTCCTTCATAGACGCCACCATCTTCTGAGCGATAATAATGTTATCCACAATCTCACGCCCCTGCACAAATGCACTCTGCTCTGGAAAGATAATTTTAGGCAAGATATGCCTCAACCTGCAGGCAATAACCTTTGAGATAATCTTATAACAAAAATTACAAAGGCTAATCGGACGAAAATCAGAGAGCGTCCTCGGGTGCTCGACTTTAGGAATAAGGAAAAGCAAGGTGTCAGAGATAGACTCCGGAAGATGGGCCCCAGAGAAGAAAAGGCCCACAGCTTCCTCCACATCCGCAGCAACAATATCCCAGCAAGACGAGAAGAACCTCCCGGAGAAACCATCTGGACCAGCACCGCTCTCCGGGTCCATGCCTCGAACAGCCTCCAATAATTCCGATCTGTCGGGGATCCTGACAAGGCCTGAGTTATCCACCGTAGAGACCAGGTGAGGAATGACATCCATAAGAGCATCATCGTCCTGGGTGGGCTCGACCCGAAATAATGAAGAAAAGAAAGCAGTAGCCTCCAACGCAACCTCAGCTTCCGAGCCCGTTGCCGAACCATCAGCCCGAATAATCTTCAGAATAGCCGCCTTCCTCTGCCGACTACGGGTACAAGCATGGAAAAAGCGGGAATTCTTATCGCCCTCCAAGTCCCATTTGAGTCTGGCCTTCTGTTTCCAAAAGGACTCCTCAATCTGAACCCGGTGCTTCAACTTGGCCACCTTCTCCATCCAGGAAGCTCTTCCTCGCTCAGACGGAAATCGGTCATAAGCAGATTCAGCTTCAAGAGCGGCATCCTCCGCCTGCTTGACCTCCTGGAAGACATCACCAAAAGTAGCTCTACTCCATCCAGATAAAACCTGCCCAACAGTCCGAAGGCGCATACCCAGACGCTCTAGGGCATCAGAATGCCACGACGACTCCCACGTCCGGGCAACCACCGACAGAAAATCCGGGTGAGACCCCCAGAAATCCAGAAATCTGAAACCCCGGCACTGAAAAGATGAGACCGGCATGCAGGAAAGGAGAAGAGGGGCATGGTCAGACTCCGCCCGGTTGAGATGATCACATGAAAGAGAAGCACCATCAAGCCAACTCCCAGTAGCAAGAACCCTATCCAGCCGAGATCCTTGCCGATTGTCACCCGATTGTCCATTCACCCAAGTAAATGTATTTCCTCTGAAACCAACATCCGAAAGACCAGCCGCCAGCTGAAAGTCCAAGAACTCCGCCATAGCAACTGAGTCAGGAGGCAAACCCCCAAACTTTTCTTCCGAGGAGGCAATGATATTAAAATCCCCGCCCACTGCCCAAGGAAGATTAGGCTCCCTTGCTTGAATATCAAGAAGGTGCCGCCATAAACGCCTCCTCCGTAGCCGGGTCCCTGCACCATGGACAATAGACAACCGCACTGGATCCGAAAAGCAACTAATAGTAAGCTGAATGGAAAGGGCCTGATCACAGGACTCAATAAGATTAAGCCCAGTGCCAGATTTAGAGAATAACCAAATATTACCCTTATCATTTGAGAAACTAACATCAAAACCCAGCCGCAGTTGATAAGAGAGAAGCTTAGAGGAGATCACCTTTGGCTCTATAATGGCAAGCACCTGAATGGAATGGGTCCGACACAAAGACCTGAGACAGAAAAGAGTCGCTCTGTTCGCCGTCCCACGAACGTTCCATATGAGGAATTTAACCATCGACCCTCAAGAGGGCCCGCCTATCCCGGGAAGCATGTGACCGAAGGAACCGGTCCGACTGAGTCGTCGTCGCCCTCCTTCTCCGCCCAAGCGCCTTCTTGAAAGGCACCATCTGCCACTCATCTTCGCGTGCCGCCAATGGAACAATGGAGGAACTATCATCAGGTAAGGAAACCACATCATCACTCTACAGGGGATCATCTGCCCAGGCCAAAGGCTGGGCCGTAGTGGGCTCCTTCCAAACCACTAAGCTACGCTCCTCGGTATCCGAGCAAGATGCCAGGATACCCTGTCCCAACTGGCTGTGGATAACAATCGGAAATTCCGAAAGAGCGACCGGAGGAACGCCACGAGCAGGACCCAACTGACCATCTAAACAAGACCCCGGGGCGCTACGTCCCACCTGCATGGGACGTACAACATCTCGCCATAATTCCAGCCCACTCAGTGAAGATTCCCCCACGTGCCAATTAGGAGGAGCGGAACACGCTCGATTATCTTCATTACGCCTCAAAATAATATTCGAGGATTCAATGCTAGAATCGCGCCCCTGAACACGCCTCCACTCCTGCCGTAACCTCTTGCCCTTCTCGTGCCTTGATCTACGCCTCCGTCGTCCCCTGCTGGCCCTGCTAGCGACCGTCGGCTCCTCAGACGCAACAGCAAGGGGGGCGACCGCACCAGCCAATCTCTCAACCACCGGCCTCGACCCCACCTCAGTCGAAGGCGCCATCGCCTGCTTACGACCACACGCATCCTCAGAATGACCGTGTAGGCCACAAACAACACAGTAGGAAGGAAAGCTCTCATAGACGACCGACTGCGAACGTACGCCATCTGGGAGTTGGAAAAAAACCTCCTGGGCCAGCGGCTTGCTGGCGTCCACATCAACGAGAACCCCGGCAACTCCCGGCCTGGAGAAAGAGGCCGTAGCACGGTCTGTAAATAATGGTGTGCCAATACCCGATGCGATAGATAGAACCGCATTAGTATCAAACATGCAATGAGGAAGCCCGGGAAATGTAACCCATATTGGAACATGAGGGTCCTCTCTCTCCGGCGAGAAGTCCACCGAGGATCTAAACAGCATCATCGGAACACGTCCAATGAACCAGCATCCCTTAGAGCGGAGTCGATGGAAGTCACTCTCAATATGAGGCCGGATGAGTACATGACGATCATCAATAGCTTTAACCTCAATGAGACCCCGGAACCCCCGCGAAAAAAGTTCCTTTTTAATCGTCTCAATCGAGAGTCTCCGGCGAGCAAATTTACCAATAAGGTCCAACTTGCAAGGCATGATGAGCACAGCCATGTCCGATGGAGAGAACACTGCAACTTTCCGACCATCAATCTCAATGGCAGGACGAAAGTCAATCCTCGAAGGACCACCAGCAGGGACCGACGCCGAGTTGCCCACCGCTGCCGCGTAAGACCGACCGGCCAAGCCAGACCTTCGTCCGCCAGCCTCCAACCCATCCGACGAGAGCAGTCCCGAGCCGAAACCGGCACCAGCCGATCCATCCGCCGCCAATGAAGGGCGGCCATCCGCGGCCAGAGAAGCAGCCGCGTTCGCCGAAGAATCGGCTCCAGCCACGACCGCCGGAGATACCGCGGCTCCACCCGTATCCGAAGAAGCGCCCGCCGCCAAGCCCGCCTGAAAACCCATGGCCGGTGGGGGGAGGCCACCCAAGGCCAAAACCGGAGGGGGAAGGGGGCCAGAGGCCCCCGCCGAAGGTTCCATAAGGAAACCTCAAATCGCCCGAGGAGCAGCTCCGTAATTCACGGAAGGGCTCGCCTATCTATATTTATATATATATATATATATAAATTTTATATATATATATTTATAAATATATATATATATATATATAAATATATAAATATATATATATATATATATATATATATATATATATATATATATATATATATGAGAGTAGGCATACGACCGTCTGGACTAGCACTTCATGATCTGGGTCTTCAGGGCTTTCGGCTTCTCCGAATCCTGGATTGACATCATTTTCAGATTTACCAACAATGCATGGTTTTCCACCGTCATCAATGGCCAGGCAGCCGGGTTCTTCCGATCTACTCTCGGGATTAGACAGGGGGACCCCCATCTCTTCCACCATTTTCATCATTCCGGCAGAAGCTCTCAGCAGAAGCCTCAATAGGATGTCCAGAATGCTCGATTTCTACCACTTTCACACCACGACTGGCTGTCCACGTGCCCTAGAGTAAGGGCACGAGAAGTGGATACGTCCAGCCTACGCCCCAGTGTCGCCTGTAGAACGCTGTCCTAGGACAATCATCTAACATTATAAAGGTACCTGTACAGTATATATACTCCGAATGGAGGTGACATAGCATAATACAGTCTCAATCACATCTAAGGCTGAATGATAAGATAGAAAGATAGATAGATATTGAAATAAGATCCACAGAAATACAATCAGAAAGTAGTCTAAGTGTCTAAGATAACATCTCCATAAACATCAGATAAAACAAACTCCCAGTAAATACAATAACGTATTAATGAGAAAGACAAGGTAAGAGTCTAAGCTAGCAGTCTAAACCACTGGTGGTAGATTCTCTACTGCAAGTGGGTCCAAGTCACAAGTGTTGTCTAAAGCTACACCATAATGGGTAGACACCAGAGCCTCATCATTCTCTGTAAAATTTTTAACAGGTCCAGTCAGGACAGGAGCGAGTACAGTACATCTCAACAAATCATAACAGGTTAGAAAATATAAACATGCTAGAGAGTAAGATACAAGAAACTGAAGAACAATATGATGTAAAAAGAGATAGACTGTATGTAAATAGCTACAATATATGGAGAATTATCAGTGACTAGTGATTCAGAACACAAGATGGTTATGTAAACGGCACGATGTTGCACACGAGTAATCTAAAGAGGTTGCACACGAGTAATCTACTGGATTGAATACATAACAGAATACATAACCACTTCTACTCCCCCGCCCCAATCAATGCACAAGGATCTAGCCAAGTTATGTTATTGCACACGAAGTATAGTCGTACACGAAGATCATGTGAGCACATGAATATACACGATTTTGCACGATTTGCACACGAATGTCATGAATACAAGGAGTACACGATGCTCACGATAAAGTACATGAACATGAGATACCCGATGTATCCGCTAAGGGGATAACATCGCACGACAAGATCCATATAGTACTAATCCGTGTTACCAACGTGTCATCTTCAAGTAAAGTAATCTAAAGAAGAAAATATAATCCTAAACAAGATATAAAATGATAAGAGAATGTACTCGCCTGGTATCCTGAATATCTAAATAGAATATACTATCCGAGGAGTGGTGTCTGTCTCCTATAGAACAGTACAAGTCACTACATGTCTAAAATAATGAAATAGACTGCTACAATGCATCTACATCATGTTTGGGGTCAATCTAGACTAAAGTCAACCTTTGGTCAACTCTAGTTAACCCTAGCAGTCAAACTAGGTCAACTCTAGTCTAGTTAGGTCAAACTAGGTCAAACAAGGTCATACAAGGTTAATTTGGTCAAACAAGGTTAAACTTGGTCAAACTAGTCTAGGTTGGTCAAACCTAGGCTTAAGAAGTCAATCTAGGTCACTAATCACTTATCATACAAGTCACACTAGCCTAGTGATACACAAGTGTATCCACACCACATGCCACAGGCTAACTACATAGGCAATGAGCCATATCACATACAGGCCAAAACCCATACCAAATATCTATATACACATTATTACATAGGCCAATGCAATCTCTATTTCACATTACACATAGGCAATTGCAAAATTGATTTCAATTTACCTTATCACATTCACATATTCACTAGGTTAGATATTAGATATATACATATATACATACATACACATAGAGGAAAATATGAATTTCAAGACAATGTGCGTGTGTGTGTTTCATATGTGAAGTGAAGTGTGACAGAAAATACCATAATATGTGTGTTTAGTGTTTAGGCATGGGTGTGTAGGAAATCAGTATGACAGGGAATGTGAGAGTATGGTGAATGAGTGTGGCATATGTATGTATGTCAAAAAGGGTTGTGTATAGTGTCATGTGTGAGACAGGACATTAGTATAGAGTGTGTGTGTTAGTGTGCACATGAGTGAGTGTGTGAGTTCGTGAGTGTACCTATGTGTAACAGGGAAAACAATAGTGTGTAGGTGTGCAAAAAATGACATTAGTTCTTAGGTTAAGTAACATGTCTCATATTTTAGGAAAAACAGTGAATGAGTGCCTGTTGTGTGTTTATGTGTGTGACAGTGAACCACAGTATGGGTGTGTAATCAGTGACTTGTGACAGGAACTAATATGTGTCCAGACATTCCACATAATGACAGGAATGTGAAAACAGTCGAAGGTTTTTCCTAAGCCAACTGACAGTTCAACATAACCCTTAGTAGTTAGCATACCAAAATTAATTCCAATAACCCATTGCATCAACACAAATCGAAATTAACATGAACTTCAACCCTAACACATGTATGTGAACTAATTCTAATAGTTATCATCACAAATTCTAACAGTTATCATCACAAAAATCAGTTAAAATTTGCAAATTAAAATCCAAAAACTGAAACAGTGAAGGTATCAGTGAAGTATCAGACCTAATTGGGAAATTCATGATTTTGAACTCAATTAAACATCTAAATCAAAATTAATAGGTTGTTAAATAGTGTCACATATGTGTACGTGTCTTATGAGTCATTTCGTGTCCAAAAATTATGACACATGCGTGTCCAACATATTGTAAACACGTGGGGTGTACCCAGTGTTGCACAGTGTCGTGTACGTATGCACACGAGTGTAGGACACGACACACGACACTTCATGTCATATGCACACACCCACGTGGTCGCCTAGTAGGGTAGGGCTACATGTGGTATAGCCTGACATGTGTCCACGACGTGTCTACAGATGACACGAACGCATGTTGTGCGCGTGTCTGTACGTGTATAGGCTGCCTGCGTGCGGCCAATGAGGGCATTATTTCTCCGTGTGTGCTCAACCATCTGCTCCCAAATTTTGGGAGCATGATGTCAGACATTGCCCCCTGCTCTCCACAAAAGCTCGTGTCCCGAAGTGTCCTGTGTTACGAGTTATAGACCCCGATAGGCAGGACACAGCCTAGGGCTCGTACAACGTGTCCAAGGCCAAAAACTCGACACAAACCGACACGAAACCCATAACATTCTTCACAAAAATTAATACACACATGTAGATCTACAGATCTATGAAATTAGATTTCAAAAATACGAAAATAAATCCCTAAGGGGCATTTTAACAAACACCTATTTACCTATTATGATATGTGTCCGATACGGACACGAAATGGACACGAATTGTGCCCAAATCTCGGAGACAACTAGGGGACTCTTAAACCTAGACCTATATGCAAAGAAAACAGAAAAAACAATGGGTTTAAATGGTTTACCTATTGAGTGTCAATACTAAAAAAAAGCTGCAAATGGAATGATTCCAAATAGCAACTCCCAAGCTCCAAATGACACAAAAACTGAGATGAACCTCCAGAATCAGTAAACAAACAATAATTAGATCCTAATGCAAAAGACTAGGGTTGAAAAGGAGTTAGAATGAATTAAATAGGATTTTAGGGGAATGGAGAAATTACCTCTCCTTCCAAAGATAGGTCAAGAACAAAAGAGGCAAGAACACACAAAAAGATTACTTATAGGAAAGGGGAAACCCTAATTATGGCTGCCATGGGTTGGTTAGTTTGAGTTTTGGGCTTAAGTCGTAGGCCTATGGCTTAATTGCAAGTCATAAAATTGGTAATCATAAGTCATTAAGTTAAGTCACAAGTCACTAACCATTTCACTTAAACTTAACCTTCCTACTTTAAAACTAATTTCTAATGACTAAAATTGGGTTAACTTAAGTTAGACTAGGATCACCATAGCTAGGGTTAGCTTCTAGGCTAGTCTACAAGGTCTCAACTAGTCAAAGTCAAAATCACAACCATCAATCCAATAATTAATCGAATTATTCTAATAAGTCAAAATGACCAAGTTACCCCTAGGCTAAAAATGATAAATAGATATTCCAAATCACAGGGTTAGGCTCGAGGTCAGACTGTCTCTACGGTTTCACAAGATGCACATCAAAATCATAAGTCATGATTTTTAAAATATTTTTAAATGATTAAAAATCACCAAAAATCATATTATTATTTAAATATCATAATTAAATAATTAAAAACACAAAATTTAAAAATTATCCTCATTTAGAAAACTGGGTTTACAATCCTACCCACCTTAGAAAAATTTCATCCTCGAAATTAAAAGGCCAAACTGCACTTATAAGAAGGATAGATAATCATACCTCACGGTGCAAACAGATATGGGTATCGCTCGCGTATCTCATCCTCCAGCGCCCAGGTAGACTCTCCTGGAGAATGATACCTCCATGCGACGTGAACCAAGGGTATCACTTAGTTTTTTAGCACCTTCTCTCGGCGATCCAGAATCTCCACTGGCAGCTCTGGATAACTGAGAGTAGGTCCAACCTCAATCTCTGAATGATCAAGCACATGGCTAGGGTCAGCCACGTACCGTCTCAACTGTGATACGTGGAATACGTTGTGGACACCCACTAGTGCAGATGGCAAGTCTAGCCTATAAGCCACATTACCGACCCTCCCGCTGATCACGAAAGGTCCGATGAAGCGCGGGCTAAGCTTTCCACCTCCACCAAACGTATAGTACCACGAGTCGGAGATATCCACAGAAAAACCATGTCTCAAACCTAATCACAAATAAGGTCTCTAATTACTAAATAATCAAACATGATCAAACAAACAGAATAACAACATGCTTCTAATCCTATCTCCTGTCAAACTAAGTCAAACATAGTCAATGGTCGACTACTGGTCAACAACTAGTCAATTTGTCAACATCCAAGTACTTGGTCATCAACTGGTCAACTTTTTTAGGATTTCACTTATGCTAGCTATGTAGGTGTTGGCAACTAGAGATTAGCATAAGAAAAACTCTATAATAGGCTAGCTCTTAACTTCCCCATCCTATCAAGTCACCCATAACTAAATACCTATATTCTAAGCACACAATCCCAAATAACACATATACATATGCTCAAGAACAACAACCCTATACATATATCCTTGGTACATCATCTATAATATAAATATATATAACTGATCATCAAAGGGTTAAAGTAGACTAAACTCATAAGGAACTGAACAGTGCTTAGAAATTAGGCTAAGGATGAATGGTATGAATCATCGGTATAGACAAAAAAAATGATGCTAAGGAGACTAGAATTATAAGCTAAAGGACAGGACATTTGGGTCCACTTGTAAAGTCAAAGTGAAAGGAAACCTACACATGGAAAAATAAACTAATGCTCAGGTAGAGGCTTGGAAGACTGAACCAACAATGAAAGAAAGGGTTTGGACATGTATCTGGACAGATGGGTTAACCAGGTATCATCTGTATCTAAGAATGAAAGGGGGACAAAATAATGATCAAGGGAGAACTCTTATTAACAACCCACATTATATCCCAATGTATACAACTGTCCAAGTGGACTGAACAACCATACCCAAGAAAAAGTTTAAACTCTACTATAGGACAGGTAATGCAGGTTAAAAGAAAGGGTATTGCAAGGCTATCCATAAAGTAAAAATGCTAAGAGATGCAGTATGTCACCATGTACAGAAGTAAGGATGAGTGCAGACCTCTAATACGCATGATACTGACTCTCCAGATGTGCTGAATATGATAAGGGGTTGATGGTTATATTGGTGAGTCAATAATTGGGGTCTGAACTGTGGTCCAGTGAAATCTATGATGCAAAATGGTAGGTAATAAAAGTTGAGTACAGTGAACAACTTGTACAAGTTTGAACCAAGGGGACAGGGTATCTGTGAAGGGTCTGCACACTGCCTATAAAGGTTGATCAAACATGACTGAACTCAACACAAAGAGATCTTAACTAAAATAGAAAACTGAACCAAATATAGGCTAAACAACATGTCAATACCATATACAATAATGGCCTATAGGTACCAACCAACCCATATCCCATATGCCAATATCATCGGCAATCTATATGTATATATAGACCTCTCAGTCTCAGGTGAAACTACAACTATACTCAAGGACATGCTCTGGTCATGGGTGCCCTACTGGAAAGGGTAAGAGAAAATTAATAAGTCATCAAGGCTGTAAGGCACACTAACATCCTATATAGAAACTGGTTGGTCAGAGAAATCATCTACAATGGGTTATTATTCTAATACCAATGCTAACTATCATCTCTAGCGTATAGACACTCTACAAGTCATCATATCATTACATTATGGAAGAACTACATATGAATAAGCTCTATAAAACTAAATATCCTTAGTCCTAAGTTATTTGATGATGGAATACAATTCTTATAACAACAGAAGGGTATGATAATCATATACGTCTGTCCAAAATCATGTTGTTCAGAGTCTTAGTCATGCTAGTGAGCAAGGCTACGATAATCATAGAGTCCTTGACTAAGGTACATACCTCCAGAATTATGGTATTTAAAATTTTCGTATTGCCGCATACGACGACAAAAACCTTAAATTCCCACACCCAAGAAATACGTCCAAAATCTGACTATATGTCCTCACTATGCCAGCTAACATGACTATCGAAGATTCTAGATCCCATAACTGAGGTAACCTAGCCCATATGATTTTCTCAGAAAAAAATAAACATAACACAAGAACAACAGAATAAATTGATTAGTCAATAAGGAGCAGATGGAATCGAATTTCAAAATAGTTATAAGAGAAAATTGTGGAATTAGAATCGAAAAGATCGGAACCTACAGCAATATCTCTAATGGCCTGTGCATCCTAGGCTGTCCTGGCAGAAGCTCGCCCATGCTGGTTTTCCCTGGTCTGCTGCTGATGTTGCATAAACTACTGCTGCTGAGAGAAATCTGAAATGACGGGGAAAGGTCTCTGTACAGGCGGAGGTGCACCTCTAATGTAGCAGAAACACCAACCTGAGTCGGGACAACAGAAGCTACGGTCTCGAAGCCCGGTTGAACAGGACGAGAGGTGGCCAGCCTCTCGATATTATCTTCCGAACCGGAGTGATAAGATCATGTCTCCATAACCATCATGAAGACAGATCAAAACAAGAAGCAATTACTGAGAATGAAGCAAAAAATCAAAGGAGGACAGTTTATATTCAAGGGAAAACAATAAGCAGCAAATTTAGATAAAAGTGATATGATAAAGAGTGTTTCCTAGTTTGATTGAGTATCTTCAACATATCCTAATCCTACTGCAGGCTGTAGTGATACTCTAGTTCGAATACCACTACATATACTCGACCTGCATGGGCCACCACTAAAAACGTGTCACGACCTGCACCCTAGAGTAAGGGCACGAGAAGTGGTTACGTCCAGCCTACGCCACAGTGTCGACAGTAGAACGCTGTCCTCGGTCAATCATCTAACATTATAAAGGTACCTGTACAGTGTATACACTCCGAATGGAGGTGACATAGCATAATACAGTCTTAATCACATCTAAGACAGAATGATAAGATAGAAAGATAGATACTGAAATAAGATCCACAGAAATACAATCAGAAAGTAGTCTAAGTGTCTAAGATAACATCTCCATAAACATCAGTTAAAACAAACTCCCAGTAAATACAATAACATATCAATGAGAAAGACAAGGTAAGTGTCACGACCCGCACCCACTGTGAGGGTATGAGCACGTAACAACCCCCAGCCTACGCCGCAGTGTCGGCGGTAGAACGCTGTTCTTGGTCACTATCTAACCAACCAATCACGCAATTATATAATGTACTTGTCAATATCTCAACTCCGAACGGAGGACAAGTATAGATATAATGTAATCTCAATCACAGTCTAAGCACAATATGATAACACAGAAGATTATAACTAAGACTAAATAACAGAAATAAAACCAACAACTAAATAATAAAATCTCTGACAATCTCAACTACAAAACTCTACTTATATACAACTCCAGTTCTAAAACATGAAAGCTAAACAAAACATCTAGCTAATCTCCAGATCACTCCTAAGTGTCGGGGCCATAGGTAGCTAAGCCATCTCCTGGTCCGTAATATGTAGGGCATGTGTCCTCAGGACAATCATCTGTAAAATTTACAATAGGTCCAGTCAGGACAGGAACGAGTACAACTCATCAAAAAAACCCAAGTAATGACAGAGAACTATAAAGCAGTTATAGGCAGTTTTATTGATGAACATGGTGGTTTATATTTAGGTGATTGTATAGAGAAGCAGTAAGATACAAGGAAAGTAAAGTAACTAAAACAAGAGAAGAATGATGGCAATGAAGACTATAAAATAAATCTAGCTGAACTAAAGTAACATAATAAGTCAAGACAGCAAATGCAAAACAAGTGTGAAACTACTATAAGTCCAGTACGAGATGAATCTAATACAAGATGAATCCAGTACAAGATGATTCTAGGTAGTGATCAAGAATCTAGGTGAGGCCAACTATACCCTAACAGTGTATTTTAAAATATTGAGATCGACATGTAAACGGCTGTAGGTAATCAGGCACATCTCTCACTGATCAGGCAAGAGATGGCTATGCTTCCAGTAGATTCCAGTTGGGAAATTCCAAATTTGGAATATGTCTACATGTCTTACTCAATATTTTCCCGTCCCGTAATATAAATGAATCCAGAATTCGACACGAGAATCAAGATGAGTCCAGCCAAAATATGATGATTCCAAAAATAGATTCTGGAATGATTCCAGTAATAGACGCCCGATAAGTATGGTATGTGTGTCGCATACATGAATCCAGAAATATCCATACGTGTTGTAACATAGAATCACATAAAAATAACTATAACTGAAGTAGAGTAATTGACAATTAAATGAGAGAACTATCAGAGAATGTACTCGCCTGATACTCTGAAATGAGTAGTGTAATGTCAGATGTCTGCACCGGAGTCACAATGTCCTAAATAGAGCAGTACAGGTTATAATGTGTTTAAGATAAGGTAAATGAATGATACTATACAAACTACATGATTTTTAGGTTAATCTAGGTCAAAGTCAACTCTAAGTCAAACCTGGTCAACTGTCTAGGTTAAACAAGGTCAACTGCTAAGGGCTTGGTCAAATTCTAGTCAAACTAGGCAAATATTGACTAACAATTGACTTTTAGTCAACTGGTCAACTCTGGTTTGATTTTGGGTCAATTTTAGATAAAGTTTTGACTCGTAGTTGACTTTGGTCAAAAAGTCAATTCTTGGTCAATGGAGGTCAAAACTAGACTATTGGTCAATATCTAGCTCTCTCTATCTAAGGCCAACTCAACTAAACCATAGGCTAACTCAACTAAGATTCCTACTAGGCTAACTAGCACATATAACACTATATGTATCAACGCACTTGTATGATAAACTACACATGTACATCATGACCCATAGATACTCTCATAACCAAAACCTATATCCATATACTCTACCTCATCTAACTACATATACTAATATCCATATGATACATAGATCATGGCACAACCTAAATAACTCAAGACTTATACTTAATACATATCTAAGTATGCTCTTATCTATTTACCTATACTCACTCTCTCACACTCTCTACTAAATTTCAGAAATTTGCGAACCACCTCTCCCATACTCATATGTATACTACCTATATATTTAGTCTATCAACAACATATGCTATAATTACAACTCAATACCCAATCTCCAGTCTATACCAAGCCAATTCAGGCCAAACAAGGCCAAGCCAAGGTAAATTGGCATGCTTTTGTTTATTGCCAGTCAAGTAAAGCCAAGCTACTGCTGACATCCTGGCCTATTTGGCCTACTACACTCCCATCTCTCCCTCATGCCTTAACCTATTCCTCACACTCCTTTACTGCTAACATATGCTGAACCAAGCCAATCCCAGTTCATAACAGTAACCCAGGGATCCGATTGTTGTTTCTAACATCTCAGTTTTCCTAACATTCAAATCAATTTCCATTTAAGACCATACAACCACTTAACATAACCCAATTTACCTATGAAACCAACATCAACCAAAAAACTCATATTCTCAGATAAATTTGAACTCAACCCACATCACAGTTTTCATTTCAGATTTCTAAATAGTTCTCAGGAAATAAACGTAGGCAAATTTCAGTTTTGAACAACCCAAATCTCAGTTTTATGAAAACAACTTAAATTCAGTTCACTGTTTCTTAAAATCTCAGTTTGAATATCACACCCAACTCAGTCTTCAGAACAACTAATCTCAGTTTTCAGTTTTCCGATTCTTTGTACACTCACATACATATCAATACGTACCTACATATAGACATACATATATATAATACATACAGACATATATACATATATACAAGGATATCTATAAACTATTAAAACTGAAAATGGAAATGTTAAACCATTTGGAAATCAGAAACTTAAATGAACTTCACAATCGAAAATCCATAATACAACCCAAATCAATCATCCCAATGATCCCACATAAACACATGTTTTAAACACTATCAAATTGTTATTAATTAGCAATTTTCATTAACATTGCAAAACTCAGAAATGTTCTTCAGTGAATCACAGTATCAGAAATTTTGGTAAACCCTAAATCAACATTCAAAATCCATACAAAGCCAAATTATTGTGTGGTAATAATTCGTGCACATGTATTTGTGTCACACAAGTTGTCTCGTGTCCATAAATTGGGACACGCAGTGTCCAAAACCAAATTCAAAATTCTCAAAAAAAGGAAAGAATAATCATCGTGCAGCCATGTCGAGCCTTCGTGGGCTCGACACAGTGCTCGAGGCACCACGTGCTCTTGCACTCGTGTCGAGAGAACATAGGGCTAGGGACTGAACACCCTGCCCCATGTCCAAGTGGTGTCGATGTGTCGATACGAGACTGTATCAGTGGCTTGAATTTCGTGTGTGTGCGTGTCAGGAATTTTAGTGTGAGCTCGAGAACTTCCTCGACTCGCAACCAAGTGTCACAAAACTTGGTGAGGGTCTAGTCAGACATGGGCCCCATTACCTCGTCAAATCTCACATGTCCTAGTGATGTGTCGTGTCCTGTGTCAACCCCAAAATGCAGGGGATGCGTACAGCGTGCACGCGCAGTACAAAATCGTTGTGCGGTTGATTTCTCCGCGCACACTAAACGAGTACCCACGAAATTTTGTGGGGGGTGACGTCAGTGGGTGCCCGCACGTCCCCACAAATTTTTGTGGTGTCTCGTGTCATGTCGTGTCCGCTAGGACACTCGAACGGCAGAGGGCTGCACGAGGCCTGAGCTGTGTCCCGTGCGTGCGGTGCGTGTCCGATTTGGACACGAAATGTGCATCGAATCGTGCTCAGTCCTCAAAATAATTAATTTACACATCAAGAGCTTCGAAAACATGTAATTAGTTTTGGAAAACAGGAAAATTTATTCCATTGCGACAGTTTGTCGAACACGTAAGCACACACATAGACACGTGTCCGATACGGACACGAAATCCTACCAAACTTCAGGGACAGCTAGGGGACACCAAAACCTAGCCTAATATGCAAAGAAATCAAAATAAAAATGCAATTTGTAGGGTTTTACCTATAAGTGCAAATTGCAAGAAAAGACTTCAAATGGGAGGTATTCTTCTTGATGGCCAAATGCTCCAAATTGATCCCAAACTGAAATAGCTCTCCACCAACATTCCCTAAACTTCAATTAGAACCCAATGCAAAAGACTAGGATGAAAAAGGAGATCAAATGAATAAAATAGGAATTTAGGAGAATGGGAATTTATCTTTCCTTTCTCTAAATGTTGGAATGACACAAAGGAGGCAAGAACTAAATGAGGAGAGTATTTATAGGGAGGGGGAGCCCTAGTGGCTGGTCACTTATGGCTAAAATTAGGGTTAAGGTTCAAGTTATGGGCCATGGGTCAAGTCACAAGTCTTTAAGTCCTTAAATCACAAGTCATTTCATTAAACCATAAACCATGAAATAATTTCACTTAAACTAATCCTCCTAATCCAAAATTAGTTTCTAAGTGACTAAAGTAGGTTAACCTAGGTTATACTAGGGTCGCCATGGCTAGGGTTAGCTTCTAGGCTAGTCAACTAGGTCTCAACAAGTCAAAGTCAAACTAGAATTCACCAATCCAATAAATAATAAAATAAGTCAAAACGACCAAATTATCCCTAGGCTAAAAATGATAATTAAACATCCTAATGACATGGTTATGCTCTAGGTCATGCAGTCTCTAGGATTTCACTAGCAGCACATCAAAATCACAAGTCATGACTTAAACCAGATTTTAAGTAGTTTTAAAATTATTAAAAATTACCAAAAATCATAATGTGAAATAAATATCAATAAATAATAATTATAATTATAAAATTTCAAAATTACCCTCGTCTGGAAAACTGGGTGTTACAATCCTACCCCCCTTAGAAAAATTTCGTCCTCGAAATTAAAATGATCGCACCCTTTCTAGGTCAAACCCAAACAATCAAATCAAGGTCGATTGATAACATACAATATAATCCTACTGGTCGTGATTCTGCAGTCTCGAATAGGGTAGCTACACTATCTAGCAATCACAAGCAATATCCTGGCAGGTACTAATGGAATCACACAACAAGATGGAAAGAAGAACAGGAAGACAGACCTGCTAACCCGTCACCTATAGTATGGTCTACTAGACTGTCAGCGCAAAAGTCATGCCCCTCTGGGGTATATCCCTCTGATGGTGCAGGGCATGGTGCTGCGCTACAGGTGGCCTAGCTCCCTCTATCTAATCCTTGACACTCAAGTAGTATCCACCCTGATATTCCACTCAATTATACTAGGGCACCATCTATATGGGATCTATTCTGTAATCTGATAATCATACCCGTCAATCCAGAACTATGTTACCAGAATCCTTGTCACACTAGTAAGTATGGCTTCGATAATCCATAGAGTCCACAACTAATGTACATACCACTAGAATCGTGGTATTTAAAATTTTTGCATTGCCGCTAGCTTGGCTGCAAAAACTTTAAATTCCCACACCCGAGAAATACATCCAAATCAGACTCTATCTCATCGCCCAACCAGCTGATATAGTTGTAAAAGACTCTAGATTCTATGACTGAGGCAACCTAGCCCATATGTTATCTTGGTAGAAAATCAATTTAATAATGAGTACCAAGAATCAAATTCAACGATAAATCAAGGAAGATAGACAGATCTGTCAGAATCGAATTTTGAGATAGTTTATAATGAGATTCTCAAGGGTCATCCCAAGAATCATCTCAAGTAGTCCTAACTGTGATTGTGTACCTCTCCGTTAAGCCTTTCTCTCAATCCTATCGCCGGCTCGCAGCAGTACAACTAAGTCGTCGTATTACGACGATATCGTATTAATGTGTCTCTCGACCTGCATGGGCCACCACTAAAACGTGTCACGACCCGCACCCACTGTGAGGGTACTAGCACGTAACAACGCCCAGCCTACGCAATTATATAATGTACTTGTTAATATCTCAACTCCGAACGGAGGACAAGTATAGATATAATGTAATCTAAATCACAGTCTAACGACGATATGTTAACACAGAAGATTATAACTATGACTAAATAACAGAAATAAAACCAACAACTAAATAATATAATCTCAGACAATCTCAACTACAAAACTCCACTTATATACAACTCCAGTTCTAAAACATGAAAGCTAAACAAAACATCTAGCTAATCTCCCGATCACTCATGAGTGTCGGGGCCATAGGTAGCTAAGACATCTCCTGGTCCGTAATATGTAGGGCGTGTGTCCTCAGGACAATCATCTGTAAAATTTACCATAGGTTCAGTCAGGACAGGAACGAGTACAACTCATCAAGAAAACCCAAGTAATGACAGAGAACTATAAAGCAGTTATAGGCAGTTTTATTGATGAACATGGTGGTTTATATTTAGGTGATTGTATAGAGAAGCAGTAAGATACAAGGAAAGTAAAGTAACTAAAACAAGAGAAGAATGATGGCAATGAAGACTGTAAAATAAATCTAGCTGAACTAAAGTAACATAATAAGTCCAGACAATAAATGCAAAACAGGTGTGAAACTACTATAAGTCCAGTACGAGATGAATCTAATACAAGATGAATCCAGTACAAGATGATTCTAGATAGTGATCAAGAATCCAGGTGAGGCCAGCTATACTCTAACAGTGTGTTTTAAAATATTGAGATCGATATGTAAACGGCTGTAGGTAATCAGGCACATCTCTTACTGATCAGGCGAGAGATGGATATGCTTCCAGTAGATTCCAGTTGGAGATTCCAGATTTGGGATATGTCTACATGTCTTACTTAATATTTTCCTGTCCAGTAATACAAATGAATCTAGAATTCGACACAAGAATCGAGATGAGGCCAGCCAAAATATGATGATTCCAGAAATAGATTCCGAAATGATTCCAGTGATTCCAGTAATAGAGGCCAGATAAGTATGGTATGTGTGTCGCATACATGAATCCAGAAATATCCATACATGTTATAACAGAGAATCATATAAAATAACTATAACTGAAGTACAGTAATTGACAATTCAATGAGAGAACTATCAGAGAATGTACTCGCCTGATACTCTAAAAAGAGTAGTATAATGTAAGATGTCTGCACCGGAGTCACAATGTCCTAAATAGAGCAGTACAGGTTATAATGTGTTTAAGATAAGGTAAATGAATGATACTATGCAAACTACATGATTTTTAGGTCAATTTAGGTCAATGTCAACTCTAAGTCAAACCTGGTCAACTATCTAGGTCAAACAATGTCAACTGCTTAGGGTTTGGTCAAATTCTAGTCAAACTAGGCAAATGTTGACTAAAAATTGACTTTAGTCAACTGGTCAACTCTGGTTTGATTTTGGGTCAATTTTAGGTAAAGTGTTGACTCGTAGTTGAGTTTGGTCAAAAGGTCAATTCTTGGTCAATGGAGGTCAAAACTAGACTATTGGTCAATATCTAGGTCTCTCTATCTAAGGCTAACTCAACGAAACCATAGGCTAACTCAACTAAGATTCCTACTAGGCTAACTAGCACACAAACACTATATGTATCAACCCACTTGTATGATAAAACTCATGTACATCATGACCCATAGATACTCTCATAACCAAATCCTATATCCATATACTCTACCTCATCTAACCAACTAATATCCATATGATACATAGATCATGGCACAACCTAAATAACTCAAGGCTTATACTTAATACATATCTAAGTATGCTCTCTATTTACCTATACTCACTCTCACACACTCTCTACTAAATTTCAGAAATTTGAGAACCACCTCTCCCAAACTCATATATACTACCTATATATTTAGTCTATCAACAATATATGCTATAATTACAACTCAATACCCAATCTCCAGTCTATACCAAGCCAATTCAGGCCAAACAAGGCCAGCCAAGGTAAATTGGCTGCTTTTGTTCATTGCCAGGCAAGTAAAGCCAAGCTACTGCTGACATCCTGGCCTATATAGCCTACTGCACTCCCATCTCTCCCTCATGCCTTAACCTATTCCTCACACTCCTTTACTGCTAACACATGCTGAACCAAGCCAATCCCAGTTCAAAATAGTAACCCAGGGATCCGATTGTTGATTCTAACATCTCAGTTTTCCTAACATTCAAATCAATTTTCCTTTAAGACCATACTACCACTTAACATAACCCAATTTACCTATGAAACCAACATCAACCACAAAACTCAAATTCTCAGATAAATTTGAACTCAACCCAAATCTCAGTTTTCATTTCATATTTCTAAATAGTTCTCCGGAAATAAACATAGGCAAATTTCAGTTTTGAACAACCCAAATCTCAGTTTTATGAGAACAACTTAAATTCAGTTCACTGTTTCTGAAAATCTCAGTTTGAATATCACACCCAACTTAGTCTTCATAACTAATCTCAGTTTTCAGTTTTTCGATTCTTTGTACACTCACATACATATCTAACGTACCTACTTGTTGACATACATATATATAATCATACAGACATATATACATATACATATACACAAGGATATCTATAAACTATTAAAAATGAAAATGGAAATGTTAAACCATTTGGAAATCAGAAACTTAAATGAACTTCACAATCGAAAATCCATACTACAACCCAAATCAATCATCCAATGATCCCACATAAACACATGTTTTAAACACTATCAAATTGTTATTAATTAGCAATTTTCATTATTATTTCAAAACTCAGAAATGTTCTTCAGTGAATCACAGTATCAGAAAATTTGGTAAGCCCTAAATCAACATTAGAAATCCATACAAAGCCAAATTAGTGGTCGTAATAATTCCTGCACATGTTTGTGTCACACAAGTTGTCTCGTGTCCATAAACCAGATTCAAAATTCTCAGAAAACAGGAAAGAAATAAAATAAGTCAAAACGACCAAATTACCCCTAGGCTAAAAATAATAATTAAACATCCTAATGACATGGTTAGGCTCTAGGTCATGCAGTCTCTAGGGTTTCACTAGCAGCACATCAAAATAACAAGTCATGACTTAAACCAGATTTTAAATAGTTTAAAAATTATTAAAAATCACCAAAAATCATAATATGAAATAAATATCAATAAATAATAATTATAATTACAAATTTTCAAAATTACCCTCGTCTGGAAAATTGGGTGTTACAATCCTACCCACTTAGAAAAATTTCGTCCTCGAAATTAAAATGACTTTCTAGGTCAAACCCAAACAATCAAATCAAGGTCGATTGATAACATACAATATAATCCTACTGGTCGTGATTCTGCACTCTCGAACAGGGTAGCTACACTATCTAGCAATGACAAGCAATATCCTGACAGGTACTATTGGAATCACACAACAATATGGAAAGAAGAACAGGAAGACAGACCTGCTAACCGTCACCCGTAGCGTCGGTCTACTCGACTGTCAGCACAAAAGTCCTGCCCTCTGGGGTATATCCCTTGATGTTGCGGGGCACGGTACTACGCTACAGGGGCCTAGCTTCCTCTATCTAATCCTTGACACTCAAGTAGTATCCACCCTGATATTCCACTCAATTATACTAGGACACCATCTATATGGTATCTATTCTGCAATCTGATAATCATACCCGTCTTTCCAGAACCATATTACCAGAATCCTCATCACACCAGTAAGTTTGGCTGCAATAATCCATAGAGTCCACAACTAATGTACATACCTCTAGAATCGTGGTATTTAAAATTTTTGCATTGTCGCTAGCTTGGATGCAAAAACTTTAAATTCCTACACCCGAGAAATACATCCAAAATCAGACTCTATCTCATCGCCCAACCAGCTAATATAGCTGTAGAAGACTCTATATTCCATGACTGAGGCAACCTAGCCCATAATGTTATCTTGGTAGAAAATCAAGTCAATAATGAGTACCAAGAATCAAATTCAACGATGAATCAAAGAAGATAGACAGATACTATCAGAATCGAATTTCGAGATAGTTATAATAAGATTCTCAAGGGTTATCCCAGGAATCGTCTCCAGTAGTCCTAACTGTGATTGAGTACCTCTCCGTTAAGCCTATCTCTCAATCCTATCGCAGGCTCGCAGCAGTACAACTAAATCGCCGTACTACCACGATATCGCACTACTGCGACTCTCGACCTGCATGACCACACTAAAAACATGTCACGACCCGCACCCACTGTGAGGGTACGAGCACGTAACAACGTCCAGCCTACGCCGCAGTGTCGGCGGGTAGAACGCTGTTCTAGGTCACTATCTAACCAACCAATCACGCAATTATATAATATACTTGTCAATATCTCACTCCGAATGGAGGACAAGTATAGATATAATATAATCTCAATCACAGTCTAAGCACGGTATGATAACACAGAAGATTATAACTAAGACTAAATAACAGAAATAAAACCAACAACTAAATAATATAATCTCAGACAATCTCAACTACAAAACTCCACTTATATACAACTCCAGTTCTAAAATATGAAAGCTAAACAAAACATCTAGCTAATCTTCCGATCACTCCTGAGTGCCGGGGCCATAGATAGCTAAGCCATCTCCTGGTCTGTAATATGTAGGGCATGTGTCTCAGGGCAATCATCTGTAAAATTATAACAGGTCCAGTCAGGACAGGAACGAGTACAACTCATCAAGAAAACCCAAGTAATGACAGAGAACTATAAAGTAGTTATAGGCAGTTTTATTGATGAACATGGTGGTTTATATTTAGGTGATTGTATAGAGAAGCAGTAAGATAGAAGGAAAGTAAAGTAACTAAAACATGAAAAGAATGATGGTAATGAAGACTGTAAAATAATGTAACTACTATAAGTCCAGTACGAGTATATTGATACAAGATGAATCCAGTACAAGATGATTCTAGGTAGTGATCAAGAATCCAGGTGAGGCCAACTATACTCTAACAGTGTATTTTAAGATATTGAGATCGACATGTAAACGGCTGTAGGTAATCAGGCACATCTCTCATGATCAGGCGCGAGAGATGGCTATGCTTCCAGTAGATTCCAGATTTAGGGTATGTCTACAAGTCTTACTCAAAATTTCTCCGCCCTGTAATACAAATGAATCCAGAATTCGACACGAGAATCGAGATGTGTCCAGCCAAATATGATAATTCCAGAATAGATTCCGGAATGATTTCAGTGATTCCAGTAATAGAGGCCTGATAAGTATGGTATGTGTGTCGTATACATGAATCCAGAAATATCCATACATGTTGTAACAGTGAATCACATAAAACTAACTATAACTGAAGTACAGTAATTGACAATTAAATGAGAGAACTATCAGAAGATGTACTCGCCTGATACTCTGAAAAGAGTAGTATAATGTCAGATGTCTGCACCGGAGTCACAATGACCTAAATAGAGCAATACAGGTTATAATGTGTTTAAGATAAGGTAAATGAATGATACTATGCAAACTACATGATTTTTAGGTCAATCTAGGTCAAAGTCAACTCTAAGTCAAACCTGGTCAACTGTCTAGGTCAAACAAGGTCAACTGCTTAGGGTTTGGTCAAATTCTAGTCAAACTAGGCAAATGTTGACTAACAATTGACTTTTAGTCAACTGGTCAACTCTGGTTGATTTTGGGTCAATTTTAGGTAAAGTGTTGACTCGTAGTTGACTTTGGTCAAAAAGTCAATTCTTGGTCAATGGAGGTCAAAACTAGACTATTGGTCAATATCTAGGTCTCTCTATCTAAGGCTAACTCAACTAAACCATAGGCTAACTCAACTAAGATTCCTACTAGGCTAACTAGCACATATAACACTATATGTATCAACCTGCTTGTATGATAAACTACACATGTACATCATGACCCATAGATACTCCCATAACCAAAACATATCCATATACTCTACCTCATGTAACCACATATACTAATATCCATATGATACATAGATCATGGCACAACCTAAATAACTCAAGGCTTATACTTAATACATATCTAAGTATGCTCATATCTATTTACCTATACTCACTCTCTCTACTAAATTTCAGAATTTTGAGAACCACCTCTCCCAAACTCATATGTATACTACCTATATATTAGTCTATCAAAAATATATGCTATAATTACAACTCAATACCGAATCTCCAGTCTATACCAAGCCAATTCAGGTCAAACAAGGCTAAGCCAAGGTAAATTGGCCTGCTTTTGTTCATTGCCAGGCAAGTAAAGCCAAGCTACTGCTGACATCCTGGCCTATATGGCCTACTGCACTCCTATCTCTTCCTCATGCCTTAACATATTCCTCACACTCCTTTACTGCTAACACATGCTGAACAAAGCCAATCCCAGTTCAAAACAGTAACCCAGGGATCCGATTGTTGATTCTAACATCTCAGTTTTCCTAACATTTAAATCAATTTCCATTTAAGACCATACTACCACTTAACATAACCCAATTTACCTATGAAACCAACATCAACCACAAAACTCAAATTCTCAGATAAATTTGAACTCAACCCACATCTCAGTTTTCATTTCAGATTTCTAAATAGTTCTCAGGAATAAACATAGGCAAATTTCAGTTTTGAACAACCCAAATCTCAGTTTTATGAAAACAAGATAATTTCAGTTCACTGTTTCTGAAAATCTCAGTTTGAATATCACACCCAACTCAGTCTTCAGAATAACTAATCTCAGTTTTCAGTTTTCCTATTCTTTGTACACTCACATACATATCTATACGTACCTACATATAGACATACATATATATAATACATACAGACATATTACATATATACAAGGATATCTATAAACTATTAAAACTGAAAATGGAAATGTTAAACCATTTGGAAATCAGAAACTTAAATGAACTTCACAATCGAAAATCCATACTACAACCCAAATCAATCATCCCAATGATCCCACATAAACACAAGTTTTAAACACTATCAAAATGTTATTAATTAGCAATTTTCATTATCATTTCAAAACTCAGAAATGTTCTTCAGTGAATCACAGTATCAGAAAATTTGGTAAACCCTAAATCAACATTCGAAATCCATACAATGCCAAATTAGTGTGTGGTAATAATTCGTGCACATGTATTTGTGTCACACAAGTTGTCTTGTATCCATAAATTGGGACACGCAGTGTCCAAAACCAAATTCAAATTCTCAGAAAACAGGAAAGAATAATCATCGTGCAGCCATGTCGAGCCTTCGTGGGCTCGACACAGTGCTCGAGGCACCACGTGCTCTTGCACTCGTATCGAGAGAACATAGGGCTCGGGACTGAATACCCTGCCCCATGTCCAAGTGGTGTCGTTGCGTTGATACGAGACCGTATCAGTTGCTTGAATTTCGTGTGAGTGCGTTTCAAGAATTTCAGTACGAGCTCGAGAACATCCTCGACTCGCAACCAAGTGCACGAAACTTGGTGAGGGTCTAGTCAGACATGGGCCCCATCACCTCGTCAAATCTCACATGTCCTAGTGATGTGTGTGTCCTGTGTCAACCCGAAATGTAGGGGATGCCCACGGCGTGCACGAGCAGTACAAAATCGGTGCGCGGTTGATTTCTCCGCGCACACTAAACGAAGACCCACAAAATTTTGTGGGGGTGACGTCAGTGGGTGCCCGCATGTCCCCACAAAATTTTGTGGTGTCTCGTGTCATGTCGTGTCCGCTAGGACACTCGAACAGCAGGGGCTGCACGAGGCCTGAGCTGTGTCCCATAAGTACGGTACGTGCCGATTTGGACACGAAAAGTGCATCAAATCGTGCTCAATCCTCAAAATAATTAATCTACACATCAAGAGATTCGAAAACATGTAATTAGTTTTGGAAAACATGAAATTCATTCCATTATGATATTTCGTCGAACACATAAGCACACACATAGACACGTGTCCGATACGGACACCAAACGGACACGAAATCCTACCAAACTTGAGGGACAGCTAGGGGACACCTAAACCTAGCCTAATATGCAAAAAAATCAGAATAAAAATGCAATCTGTAGGGTTTACCTATAAGTACAAATTGCAAGAAAAGGCTTCAAATGGGGGGTGTTCTTCTTGATGGCCAAATGCTCCAAATTGATCCCAAACTGAATTAGCTCTCCACCAACAGTCCATAAACTTCAATTAGAAACCAATGCAAAAGACTAGGATAAAAAAGGAGATCAAATGAATAAAATAGGAATTTAGGAGAATGGAAATTTACCTTTCCTTTCTCTAAGTGTTGGAATGACACAAAGGAGGCAAGAACTAAATGAGAAGAGTATTTATTGGGAGGTGGAGCCCTAGTGGCTGGTCACTTATGGCTAAAATTAGGGTTAAGGTTCAAGTTATGGGCCATGGGCCAAGTCACAAGTCATTAAGTCCTTAAATCACAAGTCATTCATTAAACCATAAACCATGAAATAATTTCACTTAAACTAATCCTCCTAATCCAAAATTAGTTTCTAAGTGACTAAAGTAGGTTAACCTAGGTTAGACTAGGGTCACCATGGCTAGGGTTAGCTTCTAGGCTAGTCAACTAGGTCTGAACAAGTCAAAGTCAAACGAGAATTCACCAATCCAATAAATAATCAAATAATTCAAATAAGTCAAAATGACCAAATCACCCCTAGGCTAAAAATGATAATTAAACATCTAAACATCCTAATGACATGGTTAGGCTCTAGGTCATGCAGTCTCTAGGGATTCACTAGCAACACATCAAAATAACAAGTCATGACTTAAACCGGATTTTAAATAGTTTAAAAATTATTAAAAATCACCAAAATCATATGAAAAAATATCATAAATAATAATTATAATTACAAAATTTCAAAATTACCCTCGTCTGGAAAACTGGGTGTTACAATCCTACCCCATTTAGAAAAATTTCGTCCTCGAAATTAAATAATCGTACCCTTTCTAGGTCAAACCCAAACAATCAAATCAAGGTCGATTGATAACATGCAATAGTCCTACAGGTCGTGATTCTGCACTCTCGAACAGGGTAGCTACACTATCTAGCAATCACAAGCAATATCCTGACAGGTACTATTGGAATCACACAACAATATGGAAAGAAGAACAGGAAGACAGACCTGCTAACCCGTCACCCGTAGCGTCGGTCTACTTGACTGTCAGCGCAAAAGTCCTGCCCCTCTGGGGTATATCCCTCTGATGGTGCGGGGCACGGTACTGCGCTACAGGTGGCCTAGCTCGCTCTATAATCCTTGACACTCAAGTAGTATCCACCCTGATATTCCACTCAATTTACTAGGCACCATCTATATGGTATCTATTCTACAATCTGATAATCATACCCGTCTATCCAGAACCATGTTACCAGAATCCTCGTCACACCAGTAAGTTTGGCTGTGATAATTCATAGAGTCCACAACTAATGTACATACCTCTAGAATCGTGGTATTTAAAACTTTTGCATTGCCGCAAGCTTGGATGCAAAAACTTTAAATTCCCACACCCGGGAAATACATCCAAAATCAGACTCTATCTCATCGCCCAACCAGCTGATATGGCTGTAGAAGACTCTAGATTCCATGACTGAGGCAACCTAGCCCATAATGTTATCTTGGTAGAAAATCAAGTCAATAATGAGTACCAAGAATCAAATTCAACGATGAATCAAGGAAGATAGACAGATACTATCAGAATCAAATTTTGAGATAGTTTATAATGAGATTCTCAAGGATCATCCCAGGATCGTCTCTAGTAGTCCTAACTGTGATTGAGTACCTCTCCGTTAAGCCTATCTCTCAATCCTATCGCAGGCGCGCAGCAGTACAACTAAGTCGCCGTACTACCACGATATCGTACTAATGCGACTCTCGACCTGCATGGGCCACCACTAAAAACATGTCACGACCCGCACCCACTGTGAGGGTACGAGCACGTAACAACGTCCAGCCTATGCCGCAGTGTCGGCGGTAGAACGCTGTTCTAGGTCACTATCTAACCAACCAATCACGCAATATATAATGTACTTGTCAATATCTCAACTCCAAACGGAGGACAAGTATAGATATAATATAATCTCAATCACAGTCTAAGCACGGTATGATAACACAGAAGATTATAACTAAGACTAAATAACAAAATAAACCAACAACTAAATAATAATCTCAGACAATCTCAACTACAAAACTCCACTTATATACAACTCCAGTTCTAAAATATGAAAGCTAAACAAAACATCTAGCTATCTCCCGATCACTCCTGAGTGTCGGGGCCATAGATAGCTAAGCCATCTCTGGTCCGTAATATGTAGGGCATGTGTCTCAGGGCAATCATCTGTAAAATTTATAACAGGTCCAGTCAGGACAGGAACGAGTACAACTCATCAAGAAAACCCAAGTAATGAAAGAGAACTATAAAGTAGTTATAGGCAGTTTTATTGATGAACATGGTGGTTTATATTTAGGTGATTGTATAGAGAAGCAGTAAGATACAAGGAAAGTAAAGTAACTAAAACATGAGAAGAATGATGGCAATGAAGACTATAAAAAAAGTAACTACAATAAGTCCAGTACGAGATGAATCTAATACAAGATGAATCCAGTACAAGATGATTCTAGGTAGTGATCAGAATCCAGGTGAGGCCAGCTATACTCTACAGTGTTTTAAGATATTGAGATCGACATGTAAACGGCTGTAGGTAATCAGGCACATCTCTCACTGATCAGGCGAGAGATGGCTATGCTTCCAGTAGATTCCAGTTGGAAGATTCCAGATTTATGGTATGTCTACAAGTCTTACTCAATATTTCCTCGCCCTGCAATACAAATGAATCCAGAATTCGACACGAGAATCGAGATGTGTCCAGCCAAAATATGATGATTCCAGAAATAGATTCCGGAATAATTCTAGTAAATCCAGTAATAGGGCCTGATAAGTATGGTATGTGTGTCATACATGAATCCAGAAATATCCATACATGTTGTAACAGTGAATCACATAAAACTAACTATAACTGAAGTACAGTAATTGATAATTAAATGAGAGAACTATCAGAGGATGTACTCGCCTGATACTCTGAAAAGAGTAGTGTAATGTCAGATATCTGCACCAGAGTCACAATGACCTAAATAGAGCAGTACAGGTTATAAGTGTTTAAGATAAGGTAAATGAATGATACTATGCAAACTACATGATTTTTAGGTCAATTAGGTCAATGTCAACTCTAAGTCAAACCTGGTCAACTGTCTAGGTCAACAAGGTCAACTGCTTAGGGTTTGGTCAAATTCTAGTCAAACTAGGCAAATGTTGACTAACAATTGACTTTTAGTCAACTGGTCAACTCTGGTTTGATTTTGGGTCAATTTTAGGTAAAGTGTTGACTCGTAGTTGAGTTGGTCAAAAGGTCAATTCTTGGTCAATGGAGGTCAAAACTAGACTATTGGTCAATATCTAGGTCTCTCTATCTAAGGCTAACTCAATGAAAACCATAGGCTAACTCAACTAAGATTCCTACTAGGCTAACTAGCACATAACACTATATGTATCAACCACTTGTATGATAAACTACTCATGTACATCATGACCCATAGATACTCTCATAACCAAAACCTATATCCATATACTCTACCTCATCTAACCACATATACTAATATCCATATGATACATAGATCATGGCACAACCTAAATAACTCAAGGCTTATACTTAATACATATCTAAGTATGCTCTTATCTATTTACCTATACTCACTCTCTCACACTCTCTACTAAATTTCAGAATTTTGAGAACCACCTCTCCCAACTCATATGTATACTACCTATATATTTAGTCTATCAACAAATATATGCTATAATTATAACTCAATACCAATCTCCAGTCTATACCAAGCCAATTCAGGCCAAACAAGGACAAGCCAAGGTAAATTGGCCTGCTTTGTTCATTGCCAGGCAAGTAAAGCTAAGCTACTGCTGACATCCTGGCCTATATGGCCTACACTCCCATCTCCCTCATGCCTTAACATATTCCTCACACTCCTTTACTGCTAACACAGCTGAACCAAGCCAATCCCAGTTCAAAACAGTAACCCAGGGATCCGATTGTTGATTCTAACATCTCAGTTTTCTAACATTCAAATCAATTTCCATTTAAGACCATACCACTTAACATAACCCAATTTACCTATGAAACCAACATCAACCACAAAACTCAATTCTCAGATAAATTTGAACTCAACCCACATCTCAGTTTTCATTTCAGATTTCTAAATAGTTCTCAGGAAATAAACATAGGCAAATTTCAGTTTTGAACCACCCAAATCTCAGTTTTATGAAAATAACTTAAATTCAGTTCACTGTTTCTGAAAATCTCAGTTTGAATATCACACCCAACTCAGTCTTCAGAACAACTAATCTCAGTTTTCAGTTTTTCGATTCTTTGTACACTCACATACATATCTATACGTACCTACATGTTGACATACATATATAATACATACAAACATAATACATATACATATACACAAGGATATCTATAAACTATTAAAACTGAAAATGGAAATGTTAAACCATTTGGAAATCAGAAACTTAAATGAACTTCACAATCGAAAATCTATACTACAACCCAAATCAATATCCCAATGATCCCACATAAACACATGTTTTAAACACTATCAAAATGTTATTAATTAGCAATTTTCATTATCATTTCAAAACTCAGAAATTTTCTTCAGTGATACAGTATCAGAAAATTTGGTAAACCCTAAATCAACATTCGAAATCCATACAAAGCCAAATTAGTGTGTGGTAATAATTCTGCACATGTATTTGTGTCACACAAGTTGTCTCGTGTCCATAAATTGGGACACGCAGTGTCCAAAACCAAATTCAAAATTCTCAGAAAATAGGAAAGAATAATCATCATGCAGCCATATCGAGCCTTCGTGGGCTAGACACAGTGCTCGAGGCACCACGTGCTCTTCACTCGTATCGAGAGAACATAGGGCTCGGGACTGAATACCCTGCCCCGTGTCCAAGTGGTGTCATTGGTCGATACGAGACCGTATCAGTGGCTTGAATTTCGTGTGTGTGCTGTCAAGAATTTCACTGCGAGCTCGAGAACATCCTCGACTCGCACCAAGTGTCACGAAACTTGGTGAGGGTCTAGTCAGACATGGGCCCATCACCTCGTCAATCTCACATGTCCTAGTGATGTGTCGTGTCCTGTGTCAACCCCAAAATGTAGGGGATGCGCACGGCATGCACGAGTAGTACAAAATCGATGCGCGGTTGATTTCTCCGCGCACACTAAACGAAGACCACAAAATTTTGTGGGGGTGACGTTAGTGGGTGCCCGTACGTCCCCACAAAATTTTGTGGTGTCTGTTATGTCGTGTCCGCTAGGACACTCGAACAGCAGGGGGCTGTACGAGGCCTGAGCTGTATCCCGTACGTGCGGTGCGTGTCCGATTTGGACACGAAAAGTGCATCAAATCGTGCTCAGTCCTCAAAATAATTAATCTACACATCAAGATTCGTAAACATGTATTAGTTTTGGAAAACACGAAAATTCATTCCATTATGATTTCGTCGAACACGTAAGCACACACATAGACATGTGTCCGATACGGACCCCAAACGGACACGAAATCCTACCAAACTTGAGGGACAGCTAGGGACACCTAAACCTAGCCTAATATGCAAAAAAAATTAGAATAAAAATGCAATTTGTAGGGTTTTACTATAAGTGAAATTGCAAGAAAAGGCTTCAAATGGGGGGGTTCTTCTTGATGGCCAAATGCTCCAAATTGATTCCAAACTGAATAGCTCTCCACCGACAGTCCATAAACTTCAATTAGAAACCAATGCAAAAGACTAGGATGAAAAAGGAGATCAAATGAATAAAATAGGAATTTAGGAGAATGGAAATTTACCTTTCCTTTCTCTAAGTGTTGGAATGACACAAAGGAGGCAAGAAACTAAATGAGGAGAGTATTTATAGGGGGGGGAGCCCTAGTGGCTGGTCACTTATGGCTAAAATTAGGGTTAAGGTTCAAGTTATGGGACATGGGCCAAGTCACAAGTCATTAAGTCCTTAAATCACAAGTCATTTCATTAAACCATAAACCATGAAATAATTTCACTTAAACTAATCCTCCTAATCCAAAATTAGTTTCTAAGTGACTAAAGTAGGTTAACCTAGGTTAGACTAGGGTCACCATGGTAAGGGTTAGCTTCTAGGCTAGAACTAGTCTCAACAAGTCAAAGTCAAACTAGAATTCACCAATCAATAAATAATCAAATAATTCAAATAAATCGAAATGACCAAATTACCCTAGGCTAAAAATGATAATTAAACATCCTAATGACATGGTTAGGCTCTAGGTATGCAGAGTCTCTAGTGTTCACTAGCGCACATCAAAATCACAAGTCATGACTTAAACCAGATTTTAAATAGTTAAAAATTATTAACAATCACCAAAAATCGAATGTGAAATAAATATCAATAAATAATAATTATAATTAAAATTCAAAATTACCCTCGTTTAGAAAACTGGGTGTTACAGTAAGAGTCTAAGCTAGCAGTCTAAACCACTGGTGGTAGATCCTATACTACAAGTGGGTCTAAGTCATAAGTTTGTCTAAAGCACCATAATGGGTAGATACCAGACCTCATCATTCT